>CATNWA010006380.1:0-22018 GCA_951230385.1 Staurois parvus
AGAGTCTCTCATGGGTCCCTGTACGGCCTCCCATTGCTGCTGTCTCCATCGCCACACACTCTGCTGCCATGTGCCATGTGCCACTTTCAGGTCTCTTCACACTGCTGGTGTGTTAAATTTTTTGACATAGGGTGCAGGCAGATTACGGGCCTCACATAGCTGCTGCCAGGCCCCTAATCTGCCATGGGCCCCTATATACCGCCTCCTCATGCTGCTGCATAGGGTGCAGGCAGATTACGGGCCTCACATAGCTGCTGCCAGGCCCCTAATCTGCCATGGGCCCCTATATATACCCGCCTCCTCATGCTGCTGCCAAGTCCAGAGTCTCTCATGGTCCCTGTACGGCCTCCCATTGCTGCTGTCTCCATCGCCACACTCTGCTGCCATGTGCCACTTTCAGGTCTCTTCACACTGCTGGTGTGTTAAATTTTTTGACATAGGGTGCAGGCAGATTACGGGCCTCACATAGCTGCTGCCAGGCCCCTAATCTGCCATGGGCCCCTATATACCGCCTCCTCCTGCTGCTGCCAAGTCCAGAGTCTGTCATGGTCCCTGTACGGCCTCCCATGCTGCTGTCTCCATCGCCACACTCTGCTGCCATGTGCCACTTTCAGGTCTCTTTCACACTGCTGTGTGTTAATTTTTTGACATAGGGTGCAGGCAGATTACGGGCCTCACATAGCTGCTGCCAGGCCCCTAATCTGCCATGGGCCCCTATATACCGCCTCCTCATGCTGCTGCCAAGTCCAGAGTCTCTCATGGGTCCCTGTACGGCCTCCCATTGCTGCTGTCTCCATCGCCACACTCTGCTGCCATGTGCCACTTTCAGGTCTCTTCACACTGCTGGTGTGTTAAATTTTTTGACATAGGGTGCAGGCAGATTACGGGCCTCACATAGCTGCTGCCAGGCCCCTAATCTGCCATGGGCCCCTATATACCGCCTCCTCATGCTGCTGCCAAGTCCAGAGTCTCTCATGGGTCCCTGTACGGCCTCCCATTGCTGCTGTCTCCATCGCCACACTCTGCTGCCATGTGCCACTTTCAGGTCTCTTCACACTGCTGGTGTGTTTAAATTTTTTGACATAGGGTGCAGGCAGATTACGGGCCTCACATAGCTGCTGCCAGGCCCCTAATCTGCCATGGGCCCCTATATACCGCCCTCCTCATGCTGCTGCCAAGTCCAGAGTCTCTCTCATGGGTCCCTGTACGGCCTCCCATTGCTGCTGTCTCCATCGCCACACTCTGCTGCCATGTGCCACTTTCAGGTCTCTTCACACTGCTGGTGTGTTAAATTTTTTGACATAGGGTGCAGGCAGATTACGGGCCTCACATAGCTGCTGCCAGGCCCCTAATCTGCCATGGGCCCCTATATACCGCCTCCTCATGCTGCTGCCAAGTCCAGAGTCTCTCATGGGTCCCTGTACGGCCTCCCATTGCTGCTGTCTCCATCGCCACACTCTGCTGCCATGTGCCACTTTCAGGTCTCTTCACACTGCTGGTGTGTTAAATTTTTTGACATAGGGTGCAGCAGCAGCAGATTACGGGCCTCACATAGCTGCTGCCAGGCCCCTAATCTGCCATGGGCCCCTATATACCGCCTCCTCATGCTGCTGCCAAGTCCAGAGTCTGTCATGGGTCCCTGTACGGCCTCCCATTGCTGCTGTCTCCATCGCCACACTCTGCTGCCATGTGCCACTTTCAGGTCTCTTCACACTGCTGGTGTGTTAAATTTTTTGACATAGGGTGCAGGCAGATTACGGGCCTCACATAGCTGCTGCCAGGCCCCTAATCTGCCATGGGCCCCTATATACCGCCTCCTCATGCTGCTGCCAAGTCCAGAGTCTGTCATGGTCCCTGTACGGCCTCCCATTGCTGCTGTCTCCATCGCCACACTCTGCTGCCATGTGCCACTTTCAGGTCTCTCTTCACACTGCTGGTGTGTTAAATTTTTTGACATAGGGGGTGCAGGCAGATTACGGGCCCTCACATAGCTGCTGCCAGGCCCCTAATCTGCCATGGGGCCCCTATATACCGCCTCCTCATGCTGCTGCCAAGTCCAGAGTCTGTCATGGGTCCCTGTACGGCCTCCCATTGCTGCTGTCTCCATCGCCACACACACTCTGCTGCCATGTGCCACTTTCAGGTCTCTTCACACTGCTGTGTGTTAAATTTTTTGACATAGGGTGCAGGCAGATTACGGGCCTCACATAGCTGCTGCCAGGCCCCTAATCTGCCATGGGCCCCTATATACCGCCTCCTCATGCTGCTGCCAAGTCCAGAGTCTGTCATGGGTCCCTGTACGGCCTCCCATTGCTGCTGTCTCCATCGCCACACTCTGCTGCCATGTGCCACTTTCAGGTCTCTTCACACTGCTGGTGTGTTAAATTTTTTGACATAGGGTGCAGGCAGATTACGGGCCTCACATAGCTGCTGCCAGGCCCCTAAATCTGCCATGGGCCCCTATATACCGCCTCCTCATGCATGCTGCTGCCAAGTCCAGAGTCTGTCATGGTCCCTGTACCTCCCATTGCTGCTGTCTCCATCGCCACACTCTGCTGCCATGTGCCACTTTCAGGTCTCTTCACACTGCTGGTGTGTTAAATTTTTTGACATAGGGGGTGCAGGCAGATTACGGGCCTCACATAGCTGCTGCCAGGCCCCTAATCTGCCATGGGCCCCTATATATATACCGCCTCCTCATGCTGCTGCCAAGTCCAGAGTCTGTCTCATGGGTCCCTGTACGGCCTCCCATTGCTGCTGTCTCCATCGCCACACTCTGCTGCCATGTGCCACTTTCAGGTCTCTTCACACTGCTGGTGTGTTAAATTTTTTGACATAGGGTGCAGGCAGATTACGGGCCTCACATAGCTGCTGCCAGGCCCCTAATCTGCCATGGGCCCCTATATACCGCCTCCTCATGCTGCTGCCAAGTCCAGAGTCTGTCATGGGTCCCTGTACGGCCTCCCATTGCTGCTGTCTCCATCGCCACACACTGCTGCCATGTGCCACTTTCAGGTCTCTTCACACTGCTGGTGTGTTAAATTTTTTGACATAGGGTGCAGGCAGATTACGGGCCTCACATAGCTGCTGCCAGGCCCCTAATCTGCCATGGGGCCCCTATATACCGCCTCCTCATGCTGCTGCTGCCAAGTCCAGAGTCTGTCATCATGGTCCCTGTACTGTACGGCCTCCCATTGCTGCTGTCTCCATCGCCACACTCTGCTGCCATGTGCCACTTTCAGGTCTCTTCACACTGCTGTGTGTTAAATTTTTTGACATAGGGTGCAGGCAGATTACGGGCCTCACATAGCTGCTGCCAGGCCCCTAATCTGCCATGGGCCCCTATATACCGCCTCCTCATGCTGCTGCCAAGTCCAGAGTCTGTCATGGGTCCCTGTACGGCCTCCCATTGCTGCTGTCTCCATCGCCACACTCTGCTGCCATGTGCCACTTTCAGGTCTCTCTCTTCACACTGCTGGTGTGTTAAATTTTTTGACATAGGGTGCAGGCAGATTACGGGCACATAGCTGCTGCCAGGCCCCTAATCTGCCATGGGCCCCTATATACCGCCTCCTCATGCTGCTGCCAAGTCCAGAGTCTGTCATGGGTCCCTGTACGGCCTCCCATTGCTGCTGTCCATCCATCGCCACACTCTGCCATGTGCCACTTTCAGGTCTCTTCACACTGCTGGTGTGTTAAATTTTTTGACATAGGGTGCAGGCAGATTACGGGCCTCACATAGCTGCTGCCAGGCCCCTAATCTGCCATGGGCCCCTATATACCGCCTCCTCATGCTGCTGCCAAGTCCAGAGTCTGTCATGGGTCCCTGTACGGCCTCCCTCCCATGCTGCTGCTGTCTCCATCGCCACACTCTGCTGCCATGTGCCACTTTCAGGTCTCTTCACACTGCTGGTGTGTTTAAATTTTTTGACATAGGGTGCAGGCAGATTACGGGCCTCACATAGCTGCTGCCAGGCCCCTAATCTGCCATGGGCCCCTATATACCCGCCTCCTCATGCTGCTGCTGCCAAGTCCAGAGTCTGTCATGGGTCCCTGTACGGCCTCCCATTGCTGCTGTCTCCATCGCCACACTCTGCTGCCATGTGCCACTTTCAGGTCTCTTCACACTGCTGGTGTGTTAAATTTTTTGACATAGGGTGCAGGCAGATTACGGGCCTCACATAGCTGCTGCTGCCAGGCCCCTAATCTGCCATGGGCCCCTATATACCCCGCCTCCTCATGCTGCTGCCAAGTCCAGAGTCTGTCATGGGTCCCTGTACGGCCTCCCATTGCTGCTGTCTCCATCGCCACACTCTGCTGCCATGTGCCACTTTCAGGTCTCTTCACACTGCTGGTGTGTTAAATTTTTTGACATAGGGTGCAGGCAGATTACGGGCCTCACATAGCTGCTGCCAGGCCCCTAATCTGCCATGGCCCCCTATATACCGCCTCCTCATGCTGCTGCCAAGTCCAGAGTCTGTCATGGGTCCCTGTACGGCCTCCCATTGCTGCTGTCTCCATCGCCACACTCTGCTGCCATGTGCCACTTTCAGGTCTCTTCACACTGCTGGTGTGTTAAATTTTTTGACATAGGGTGCTGGCAGATTACGGGCCTCACATAGCTGCTGCCAGGCCCCTAATCTGCCATGGGCCCCTATATACCGCCTCCCTCATGCTGCTGCCAAGTCCAGAGTCTGTCATGGGTCCCTGTACGGCCTCCCATTGCTGCTGTCTCCATCGCCACACTCTGCTGCCATGTGCCACTTTCAGGTCTCTTCACACTGCTGTGTGTGTTAAATTTTTTTGACATAGGGTGCTGGCAGATTACGGGCCTCACATAGCTGCTGCCAGGCCCCTAATCTGCCATGGGCCCCTATATACCCGCCTCCTCATGCTGCTGCCAAGTCCAGAGTCTGTCATGGGTCCCTGTACGGCCTCCCATTGCTGCTGTCTCCATCGCCACACTCTGCTGCCATGTGCCACTTTCAGGTCTCCTCACACTGCTGGTGTGTTAAATTTTTTGACATAGGGTGCTGGCAGATTACGGGCCTCCTATAGCTGCTGCCAGGCCCCTAATCTGCCATGGGCCCCTATATACCGCCTCCTCATGCTGCTGCCAAGTTCAGAGTCTGTCATGGGTCCCTGTACGGCCTCCCATTGCTGCTGTCTCCATCGCCACACTCTGCCATGTGCCACTTTCAGGTCTCCTCACACTGCTGGTGTGTTGAATTTTTTGACATAGGGTGCTGGCAGATTACGGGCCTCCTATAGCTGCTGCCAGGCCCCTAATCTGCCATGGGCCCCTATATACCCGCCTCCTCATGCTGCTGCCAAGTCCAGAGTCTGTCATGGGTCCCTGTACGGCCTCCCATTGCTGCTGTCTCCATCGCCCACACACTCTGCCATGTGCCACTTTCAGGTCTCCTCACACACTGCTGGTGTGTTGAATTTTTTGACATAGGGTGCTGGCAGATTACGGGCCTCCTATAGCTGCTGCCAGGCCCCTAATCTGCCGTAGGCCCCTATATACCCGCCTCCTCATGCTGCTGCCAGGTCCAGAGTCTCTCATGGGTCCCTGTACGGCCTCCCATTGCTGCTGTCTCCATCGCCACACTCTGCCATGTGCCACTTTCAGGTCTCCTCACACACTGCTGGTGTGTTCCATTTTTTGTCATAGGGTGCTGGCAGATTGGGCCTCCCATAACTGCTGCCAGGCCCCTAATCTGCCATGGGCCCCTATACCGACTCCTCATGCTGTGACGTTGCAACAAGGTGGAATTCAACCCTACATATGTTAGAGACCGCCTTTACGAACAGCAAAAGGCCATCACAGATTTCCTGATGTTAAAAGCAGATAAAGGTACTCCCTGTGTAACTTAGATGTCAGCCATTGGCAGCTCATGCGTGACACCTGCGCTTGCTCAGGCCCTTTGAGGAGGCCACGCTATTCGTGAGTCGGCAGGACTATGGGGAACGACGTCATTCCTCTGTTGCACGTCCTGGAACAAATGCTGTTAACAATGGCTGGTCAGGGTGCGGTAGACGTGGCGCACAGATCTCAACGCCACATGGCCCCTGTGGGGGCAGGACTGGAAGAAGAGGAGGAGGTAGAGGAGGACATTGGTGCTCAGGAATTATTGAGTGAAATGGGTGGTTTTTTTCCACTCAGCGGACAGGAGTGGAGGAGCAGGAGCATCTGGTAGAGGAGGAGGAAGAGGAGACAGAGGACCTAGACCTAGACGCACCGTGGCAGTATGCTGTGGAGATGGAGGCAGGGAGTCCCTCGCATTCCTTGGCACAAATGGCCCATAGCATGCTCGGTTGCTTGCGTAGCGACAGCCGAATAATAACCATCAGACAGAGGGATGACTTTTGGCTGTCCACCTTGTTGGACCCTCGCTACCGTTCAAAAATGGTGGCCTTTTTCACACCTGCTGAGAGGGAGGCCAAAATAACGTACTATAAAAAACACCTATGTAGTCAGCTGGTCTCTGCCTGTCTGCGCCAACGTCCATCCTCAGACACTGTGGGCCCTGTGCGCTCGTGTTCCGCTGCCATGGCAGCAGGGGGAGGGGTGGGGTGGGTAGGGAGCAGTGGCAGCTCCACCAGCAGCGGCTGCCTCAGTCTGCAGTCGATGATGAGTAGCTTTCTTCACCAGCGCAGTGAGGAAACTACTAACCAGCCGCAGCAGCAGCAGCAGCATCAGGTGGACCTGGAGCAGGACCTCAAACAACAGGCTTAGGCCCTACTTGGACAGCACCCTGCCAACCGAGGTAGACAATCCCCTTGACTACTGGGCAACGAAACTTGACCTTTGGCCCCAACTAGCTGAATTTGCCCTTGAAAGGCTGTCATGCCCCCGGCCAGTAGCGTGGCATCGGAGCGCGTGTTTAGTGCGGCAGGAGGTATTGCAACTCCGCGGAGGACACGACTGTCCACCCAAAGTGTGGAGAGACTCACGTTTTTGTGAAAATGAATCAGGGCGTGGATTAGTCTGGATTTCAAACCACCAGTTCCTGACACAACTGACTAAATCCGCCATGAATCATGCCCCCAAACATGTGCCACTTTCAGGTCCTCCTCACACTGCTGGTGTGTTCCATTTTTTGTCATAGGGTGCTGGCAGATTACGGGCCTCCCATAGCTGCTGCCAGGCCCCTAATCTGCCATGGGCCCCCCTATACCGCCCTCCTCATGCTGCTGCCAAGTCCAGAGTCTCTCATGGGTCCCTGTACGGCCTCCCATTGCTGCTGCCTCCATCGCCACACTCTGCCATGTGCCACTTTCAGGTCTCCTCACACTGCTGGTGTGTTCCATTTTTTGTCATAGGGTGCTGGCAGATTACGGGCCTCCCATAGCTGCTGCCAGGCCCCTAATCTGCCATGGGCCCCTATACCGCCTCCTCATGCTGCTGCCAGGTCCAGAGTCTCTCATGGGTCCCTGTACGGCCTCCCATTGCTGCTGTCTCCATCGCCACACTCTGCCATGTGCCACTTTCAGGTCTCCTCACACTGCTGGTGGGTTCCATTTTTTGTCATAGGGTGCTGGCAGATTACGGGCCTCCCATAGCTGCTGCCAGGCCCGTAATCTCTGCCATGGGCCCCCGTACCGACTCCTCATGCTGCTGCCAGGCCCGTAATCTGTCATGGGCCACTGTTGTCGCTTGTTGGCATATTCCGCTCGTTCAGATGCTCCTTCTCCTGCTACTCCTCTTCACGGATTCCGTCAGCAGTCTTTCTTGGAATCCGTTTCCAAGAGACAACAGTTTGCGAGCACGCACCCGACGGTGCAGAAGCTGAACGTCCTCCTGTCCAAGTTGCTGCTGCCAGGCTCGTAATCTGTCATGCGCCCCCCTGTACCGCCTCCTCATGCTGCTGCCAGGTCCAGAGTGTGTCATGGGCCCCCGTACCGACGACTCCTCATGCTGCTGCCAGGCCCGTAATCTGTCATGGGCCCCTGTACCGCCTCCCCATGCTGCTGCCAGGTCCAGAGTGTGTCATGGGTCCCTGTACGGCCTCCCATTGCTGCTGCCAGGCCCGTAATCTGCCATGGGCCCCTGTACCGACTCCTCATGCTGCTGCCAGGCCCGTAATCTGTCATGGGCCCCTGTACCGCCTCCTCATGCTGCTGCCAGGTCCAGAGTGTGTGTCATGGGTCCCTGTACGGCCTCCCATTGCTGCTGTCTCTATCGCCACACTCTGCCATGTGCCACTTTCAGGTCTCCTCACACTGCTGGTGGTTTCCATTTTTGTCATAGGGTGCTGTATGGCCTCCCATTGCTGCTGCCTCCACCGCCACACTGTGGCTCCACACTCTGGTTTTGGCCCCGTGACTGCCCAAATGAGTGAAGTGTGCGGTGATTCTAAGATCGACGGCACTCATCTGCATGTCATACTGACTGACAGTATTATTTCTCTTCCCCAGCAGACTCCAAGGGCATTTAAATTAAAGGTACAGTGTTCTGCACTAATATTAAGTCTCTCTGAAGCCTAGAAACACCCTTTTTTAAGTTAAATTCACAGCGAATTTATTCGACTCGAATCGAATATTGTCCACGAATTCGCCGAATCAGTCGAATCGAATTTTAGATCCAACAGTTTACTAAGCACTTTACAAAATATAATAATACATTACACTTACAATACAATTTAAGACATGAGGTTTAAGAGGGCCCTACTCTAGTGAACTTACAATTTTAAAAAGGAAAGGGTTAGTTATATAAAAGAAAATAACTATCAGGGGAAAAGGTAAAGGAGAAAGTAAAGTTCAGCTTTTAGGTTGAGGTGGGATAGGCTTCCCTGAAGAGGTGAGTTTTCAGGGATTATCTAAAGGGGGATAGATAGCTCAAGAGATTGGAATAGGAAGTTCCAAAACCTGCAGGAGGCTCTGAATAAGTCAGTCTTGGAGGCAAGCATGAGTGAAGGTGATAGGAGAGTTAAAGAGTAGGAATGAGATGAATGCACCTGGGTTTGGTTTGCAGGAGTTTGTCAAACAACTCACAAGTTCCAGCATTAATCCCAAAACTGTTGAAATCAATGGAGCCACATCTTTAAAATCAGTTCTGGCTATTTTAAATACTAATAGGGAAGGGATTGTTGAACAAATGGCACAAGGGGCTAAAAAAAAAAATAAAAACAATTCAGTTTTGCAGCCAACAGTAGGTAGCAGTACTTTTAATAAGGCATAAACCTAAGGTGAAACACTAAAATGCACAAATCCTTTAAAAACCTAAAAAATTTGCCTGTTTGTTAGGATGCAGCTGCTGGCTTCCTAATACACAGGAGCCCTGCATGGGAAGCTGCCACATTTAGCAATAGTAGTAATACCACCCTAAATGTGACTTCCTGCTGCAGCTGAAGTTTGGTTTAGAGGGCGGATGGGCAAAGCAAATTCAAACCAAATCCTACTTTAGTCCAAACCTGATGCTCATCCCTACTAAAAATCAAGAAGCCTTTGGAAGAGCGCAGAGGACAATTGCTTGGTATTTTGAGATAAGTTTGATTATGTAGCCCTTGCCCTTCGCTCCTCGCGGGACCTCCTACTCTCTAGCTCCCTGGTCTCCTCCTCCCACGCCCGATTGCAGGACTTCTCCAGGACTTCCCTCATCCTCTGGAGCTCCCTACCCCAGTCCATCGGACTGTCGCCTACCCTCCTCACCTTCAGGCGCACCCTGGAAACCCTCCTCTTCAGGGATGCCTACCCCAACCTCACCTAACACCCAACCTCACCTAACAACTAACCTCCTCCACTCCTCCCGCCACTCACCATCCCCCACAGGCATCTCCTCCTGTGCCACCTTCCCCTCCCTCCTAGATTGTAAGCTCGAAAGAGCAGGGCCCTCGATCCCCTCGTGTATTGTATTGTTACTGCCTTGTCTCATGTTCTGTCCCCCTTGCTATTGTACAGCGCTGAGCATACCCTTTGGCGCTATATAAATACTGTAAATTAATAATAATGTAGTTTGCGGCAGAGTTGTGGATTGCTTTGTAGGTTGTTGTTAGCATTTTCAGTTTTTATTTGTTGGGTAAGTGGAAGCCAGTGAAGGGATTGGCAGAGAGGGGTGGTACAGTGGATGAGCCTGGCAGCAGTATACATGATGGATTGAAGGGGGCTAGCCTGTAAAAGCAGGCCAATTCCATTAGTCTAGGCAAGAGATAAGGAAGTAAAAGGATATCAAAGGCAACAAAGATTTGGACAATGATTGGATGTGGGGCTCGAAGGGGAGGTCATAGTCCAGGATTACACCTAGCACCCTGGCATGGGGGGGGGGAAACATATGATTGTGCTATTGATCTTGAGGGAAAAGGCAGGAGAGGGGGGGAGAATATTATGAGCTCAGTTTTAAAAAAAATGAGTTTGAGGAAGTGGTGTGTCCTCACACTAAAATGTCAGTAAATGAGTAATGCCCAAGGAAACTGAAGGAGTGAGTTGAGAGATAGATTTGGGTGTTGTAAGAGTAGAAATTCGCAATATTCCCATCGCACATTTTCCTGAAATGGGCTGGAAGCTAAACAGGTGCTGCGGCAACAACCAGCTGGGAACTGATAACATCACAGGTTAATATGTATATTCACGGGGAACACCATGGATAGTACACTTTAGTAATGTCCAAACACTTTTATTCAAAGAGATCACATCACAGCAAGAAAGTACAAAGCATTAGGGGCAATGCTGGACCTCTTTGTCAGGTATGTGATATCTTTGATTAAAAGCTTCATCCAATGAAGGGAGGAGGAGTAGATAGAGAATAGAAGGGGTTGGAGGACTCCTTGGTGAACCTGTATGGAAAGTGGAAAAGGAGAGGAAGAGATGAAATTATTGGTGATTTTAAGCACTTAGATAGGTAGGAAGCAAAACCCAAGAGAGAGCAGAATATTGGAGACAGAGGGAGTAGAGTTTTTTGAGGAGGAACAGATGGTTAAATGTATCAAAGGCAGCAGAAAGGTCCTAATGGTATGATTATGGAGCAGTGGTTATTGGTTGTAGCAGTTAGCAAGTTAAGAAGGTTGTTATCAGTGAGGCAGCATTTCCCGATTAGGCATTTTAGAAGTTTGGAAAAAGGAGTTGAGTCTTAAGGTGTTTAGACTATTAAGGTCGAGCAAGGGCTATTTAAGTATGGGGTAACCAGTGCATGTTTAAAAGAAGAAGTAGCAGATGTCCAAAGTAAGGGAGAGACTAAAGAGAGCCTAGAACAGGGGTGGGCAAACTTTTTGACTTCAGGCCGCAATGGGTTCATAATATTGGACCCGGGGGCCGGACCAAGAGTAGATGAATGATGTGTATGTGTCATCCATAGTAAGTATAGTAATATTCCCCCATAGCAAGCATAGTAATTAATCCCCCATATAGTAATCCATCCCCCATATAGTAATTCATCCCCCCATAGTAATTCACCCCCATAGTAATTCATCCCCCCATAGTAATTAATCCCCCATATAGTAATTCATCACCCATAGTAATTCATCCCCCATAGTAATTCATCCCCCATAGTAATTCATCCCCCATATATAGTAATTCATCCCCCATAGTAATTCATCCCCCATATAGTAATTCATCCCCCATATAGTAATTCATCCCCCTATAGTAATTCATCCCCCCTATAGTATTCATCCCCCATAGTAATTCATCCCCCCTATAGTAATTCATCCCCCATATTGTAATTCATCCCCCATATAGTAATTCATCCCCCATAGTAATTCATCCCCCATATAGTAATTCATCATCCCCCATATAGTAATTCATCCCCCATAGTAATTCATCCCCCATTAGTATTTATCCCCCATATAGTAATTCATCCCCCATATAGTAATTCATCCCCCATAGTAATTAATCCCCCATATAGTAATTTCATCCCCCCTATAGTAATTCATCCCCCTATAGTAATTCATCCCCCCTATAGTAATTCATCCCCCCTATAGTAATTCATCCCCCTATATAGTAATTCATCCCCCATATAATTCATCCCCCATAGTAATTCATCCCCCATATGTAAATTCATCCCCCATATTAGTAAATTCATCCCCCATAGTAATTCATCCCCCATATAGTAAATTCATCCCCCATATAGTAATTCATCCCCCATAGTAATTCATCCCCCATATAGTAATTCATCCCCCATATAGTAATTCATCCCCCATAGTAATTCATCCCCCATATAGTAATTCATCCCCCATAGTAATTCATCCCCCATAATAGTAATTCATCCCCCATAGTAATTCATCCCCCATATAGTAATTCATCCCCCATAGTAATTCATCCCCCATATAGTAATTCATTCCCCATATTAATTCATCCCCCATATTAAGTCCCCAAGTCCCCCCTGTGTCAATTCACTTACCTTTGCTCCGCGCGTTCCTCTCGCCGTGTTCCCCGAGCCGTTCCGGTGTAGCATGAAAATCTGTCTCCTATGAGGATCTGTCCCCCTCGACGTATCTGCGCATGTGCCAGTTTCAGGCATTAGCAGCTGATCGGCGATCTCCGGCACATGCGCAGATACGTCGAGGGGGACAGATCCTCATAGGAGACAGATTTTCATGCTACACCGGTCTTCAGGGCGGACTGTGAGAGGAGCCTAGCTCCGCGGGCCGGATTAAAAGGTCCGCCGGGCCGTATACGGCCCGCGGGCCGTAGTTTGCCCATTGCTGGCCTAGAATAAAGAAAGAAGGTCACCAGAGCAGTTCTGAGGGGAGACAATTCAGGGGGCAGATGGCTAGGTGAACATCAGTGAAAGGTTTAGCAACCTCAGCTGTAGTAACATGGTCAAAAGGGCAAAATGGTAAATTTGGTGGTAGACATAGTATGTTAAGAGGGGGAGAAATCTGTACATACAGTGTATACCCCATTAAACACAGTCAATGTTTATTGTGGGTGCAGATGTGTCTGTGGAAGGTCTGTTGTGTCCATCAGTACAATTCATGACTGGGTGCTTCTCAGTACAGAAAGGTTTATAAGTTGAGTATAGATATTTCTCTCTTCCCATCATTGTAACTCCTCACCCCTTACCAAGTAAGAAATACTACAGTCATCTCTATCCATGTGTAGTCTAGTCCAGCGACGTCCAATTTAATAGGGCCCAAGGGCCACATTTATATCCACAAGTGTAGTGGGATTTGATTTTCTATGCAATCTATAGTAAAATAAGTAAAAAAAAAAAAAACCCTTGAGGACCAACGACATACCCGTACGTTGCTTGACTTCAAACAGTTTTACTGGGATGATGCCTTCAATCAGTTTTCCCACTGGAGGATTCGAATGACCAGCCAAACAATGCTTGGATTAGCTTTGATCGGCTCTCAGTTATAATAATCCAGAAGTGATATCAAGTCACTCGGCAGTAAAAAAACTCAAGCATTCAAAAACACAGATCTTGGTGTTTTGATAGCTTTTAAGTGGAGAGGAGGGATTTGGGGACCCTAGATCCCTCTATATAGAATACCTGTCATGTGCCTATTGCTGTCAAAAGATGTTTACATGCGTCAGTCCCGCACACACACAAACAGTGATCATCCCACACATGCGATAAATGCTGGTGTGGTGTTGGACAATGCCATCATCCCCCAAATAGGTAGAAAACAGGAAATTCCTCTTAGATTGGGACATTTGAGTACATAAAGTACCAAAACAAGAATGCCAATGTCACATGAATGGATAGCAAGGAATTTATAATACTCTGTACAATAATGTTTTGTTTTTTGTAACGTGCCTCAAAAGCCCCAATCTAAGAGGGAGGATTTCCTGAGTCCCACACGTGAGGTATCTCTGCGAATGTCAAATCATGGCCAATAATTCGAATATCAGATCTCCTCTGTAAATCTAAAGTGGTAGCCTGTAAATGCTTTTAAAAACGTCAACATTGGATAGTAACATTTACATTGTTTGTTGCCATTGCAGGGGCGTGTGACATGTTTGGTATCTATTTACTTGGTGTAATATCATCTTACATATTTCCTAAAAACATTGGGTTATCTATTGTGTTTTTTTTTTGCATTAAAATTGAAAAAAGTGTATTTTTGCCCAAAAAATAGAGCTTAAAAAAACGCTGCACAAATACCATGTGACATGAAAAGTGAAAAAGCCACCATTTTATTCTCTAGGACCTCTGCTTTAAAAATATATATACTGTATGATGTCTGGGGGTTCTAAGTAGTTTTTTTACAAAATATATTGATTTTTATATGTGAACAAAAGTGCCCCCCCCCAAAAAAAATAGTGGCCTGGATGTCAAATGGTTACCGTATTTTTTGCTCCATAAGACGCACTTTTTCCCCCCCAAAAAAGGGGGGAAAATGTCAATGCGTCTTACGGAGCGAATATAGAGCGGCCGGTCCGGTATTTCCACTGCCGCCGTGCAGAATACCGGGCCGGCTGCTCAGCTCTGCAGCGGGACCTTATGGAGAGGACTGCTGACCTTTGGGGAGGTGGGGAGCGGGTACCTGAATTGGACAGGTACCCGCTCTTACTTCTTTGTTCTTTGATCTTACCTGTTCCTCTATCCAGCGGCGTGCTGTCTTCCCGGCTTCTGTAGTGTGGGCACTGGGTATGACAGCCGGGTGCCAAGTGCGCATGCGCAAGAAGCGGTGCTTTTTGTGAATGGTAAGGCGGTACCTGGGACACATGACAGATCCCAGAAGCCGCCGGACCAATCACAAAGCGCAAGTGCTTCTCGCTCATGCGCACTGGGCACCCGGCTGTCATGCCGAGCGCCATTACAGAAGCCGGGAAGACAGCGCGCGGCTGGATCGAGGAACAGGTAAGATCAAACAAAAACTCTGCGGAAGTAAGAGCGGGTACCTGTCAAATTCAGGTACCCGCTCCCCACCTCCCCAAAGGTCAGCAGTCATCTGTACTGTCCGCAGTCTCTGGTCATCCCTGTGCTGTCTGCAGTCTCTGGTCATCCCTGTGCTGTCCGCAGTCTCTGGTCATCTCTGTGTTGTCCGCAGTCTCTGGTCATCTCCTGTACTGTCCGCAGTCTCTGGTCATCTCCTGTACTGTGTTCGCAGTCTCTGGTCATCCCTCTGCTGTCCGCAGTCTCTGGTCATCCCTGTGCTGTCCGCAGTCTCTGGTCATCCCTGTATTATGTCTGCAGTCCATTAGTTCAGAATTTTTTTTTTCCTGTTTTCTGCCTCTAAAACCTAGGTGGCGTCTTATGGTCAGGTGCGTCTTATGGAGCGAAAAATACGGTAATCAGTGTAAGTTTTAAAACAACCATTGTCACAGTGCATGAAAAGTATACATTTTATTCTATCATTGTACCTTTTATAATGACACTAAAAGTATGATTATTGTGCAATGCAGATAATTATTGACAAATTAAAAGGTGTTGTTTTTTTTAATTTTGCACATTTTTAAAAATGATCCTTAAAAATAAACAAACAATATGTGTGAAAATAAAAAAAAGGTTGAAATTTTATGAAAAATATAACAATGAAGAAAGATATTATAATAACAGCTAACAGCACTACTCCCTTAGGAGTTGCAGAAGTTTGGGGCCCCCTATAGTCCTGCACAGCCAAGCAACATTTCCACAACGACTTGCATCCAGGAGTCAGAAATCAGTCCTTGAGCTTGTTTTTCATTTTTTATTAAGGGGATATCAACTTGGATGGGGAAAGGGGTATATGGGGGCCCAATTGAGCTGATGAACTGAAGACACCTTCCTGGAACTATTTACAAGTCTACTGCAACACAATCTCTGTTGAAGAGCTAGCCAGCACTTCTCCAGACTCCAAATATTCCTCGATCTGACTGCCTGAAAGAAATCCCTGGACATGGGATCCAGTCCTGCCACTTTAAAAGAAAGACAGCCCCAGCAGGTTGCTAATCTGGTTTCGAACCAGAGTGCTCCTTACCCTGTCTGGCCCAGAGGGGTGTAGATTTACTCACTTGTCCCTCTCCTGTGCTGCTATTGATTCGTTGGTTGCTACCAGGCCTTCTAGCTGGGCTGGTGCTTCTCTGCTGCTCAGGTGGTCCTCTCTCAGGGGGCCGGTGAGGGTGCAATCTTTCTTCCTGTCCAGCTCCTCCACCTGTAGGTGAGCCCCTCTCCCATCTGACCGCCCTCTCAGGCTCCTACACTTCAACCTACTTCTCCATTCCACCCGAACTCTCCTCCAACTCTTTCTTGCTACTGGGCAGGCTCTCTCATATTCAAGGGCTTCTCTGACCCCTTGACAAGTCTCCTGTTGGGGATTGGTCAGAGTCCCTTGTATATGCAGATCAGCCACTCCTTACATCTGCCCGCTGCTTCTAGAACTCTCTCCAGAGTCCCAGGGCACGGGGAAGACTCAGAGAGCTGATTCTGTAGAGCCTTCCAGCTCTGACCAACATTTGACCCCTCTGACTATTGCATCTGGGCTGCTATCCAGCCCCTAACTGAAAATTAGATTCTAGTTCCCCTAGCTACCTAGAAGGGTGGTACACAGCTAAAGGGATAACGGAGATAATTAGGGTTATGTGACAGAAAATATATGTAAATTAAATGTAAATATATCTCAGTGCAATAAATATAATAATAAACAAAAAAGTCCTTCCAATATGAATCTGTGTATCAGTGGTGTGATAATAACAATCACAGCAAATCGTGTTTAGTCCCACAAAGTGCTCTGGAATCCGGTGTGCAATCCATCACCACTATACACTCACCACAGGGCTACTTGTTAGGTAGCAAATATAACAAGGGGTCTGTGTTATACACTCTCCAACAACTCTAATGGGCCAGTTTTATCCTGAAAGAAGATGCTCACCAAACAGAGCCTAGAGAACTATATATAGTGTAGTATACATAAAAGCATTCCACATGGAGAACAATAAAACCATTATATATGCCACATACCAAGATGGCCACCGTTCTGAAGCACAGAGTATAAATAGAGGGAATTATATTCACATCAATACTTCACATCATGTGTGCTGCAAAACACAGTTTACATATGCATGCACAACTTATTACATGTGTTTGCTTCTGCGAGTGAGCACGGAGGGATAGATGGCTTTAATTTTTTTTTTCTTATTTTTTTAATTTCACACTTTTCCTTTATTTTTTTTTATCACTTTTTATTTCTATTAAAAGGAATGCAAACATCCCTTGTAGTAGAAATAAGGGATGACAGGTCCTCTTTATAGAGATATCTTGGATCTATAAGACCCAAAATCTCTCTTCTAACTTTGAAAGCAAAAGATCAAAAGAAAATAAGATCTTTTGCTTAAAATAAATACATAAATAAATTGTTTATTTCTGCCCTGGAGTGGAAGTGATGTCATGACGTCGCTCCAATCCTCCAAGAGGTGGTCAGAGATGATCTGGTCTCTGTTCACCTCTATGGCCAGCTGGCGCAAACTGTTGGATCGTTTCCTGGGCTCTCCGATAAAAGCGAGAAGCTGGTGAAACACCGGCGAGCAGAGGGGAGGGACTTCTAAAAACGGTTTTAGACCCAAGCTGGCTACTACAACACTTCCCAGGTATTATATTGTCAGTAACAAGGCTTTTCAATGGCATTTATATTATGCTGAGCAATATTTAAAGCAGCTCACAAATATTTGATTGCATGGTATCCATTGCAGTCCCAATAATATGGCATAACATCTGAGGCTGATCCTTAATAAGGCCTCATGATGTTTCTCCTAGATTGGGGGGGGGTGCCAACACTTTCCATCTACATGGCTGTTCTCTGCACATGGACTGCTCCACCAACAGGCCCCCTTATATAAAATAGGGGCAGGGCTACAATGGGAACCCACACCCTGAGTGGCAGGAATTTGAAATTAAAGGGAAAACCCCTTACAATTATTATTATTATTATACAGGATTTATAAAGCTCCAACAGTTCGCTCAGCACTGTACATTATAGTGGGAGACAGTACACGAGACAGTACAGTAACAATACAATGCAATACATGAGGGGTTTGAGGGCCTGCTACCCTTGGAGCTTACAATCTAGGAAGGAGGGGAGAGTGGTACAGGAAGAAATAGTTGTGGGGGGTGAAGTGGTAGGAGGAGTTGAGGAGATCTGCAATTAGGTGAGGGCTGAGTAGGCTTCTCTGAAGAGATGGGTTTTCAGGTGCGCCTAAAAGGTGAGGAGAGTAGGTGACAGTCCGACAGATTGGGGTAGTGAGTTCCAGAGGATGGGGAGGCCCTGGAGAAGTCCTGGAGACGGGCATGGGAGGAGGAGACCAGGGAAACTGGAGAGTAGGAGGTCTTGTGAGGAGCGGAGAGTGTGTTTTGGGTGGTAGATGGATATCAGGTCGGTGATGTAGTTTGGGGCAGTGTTATGAACTGCTTTGTACGTCAATGTTAATATTTTGAATTTGATCCATTGGGCAATTGGAAGCCAGTGATGGGATTGGCAGAGGGGGGTGGCGGATACGGAGCGGTTGGTGTGGTGGATGAGTCTGGCCGCAGAATTTAGGATAGACTGAAGCGGGGATAGCCTGTGTTGGGGTAGGCCGGCGAGGAGGGAGTTGCAGTATTGAAGTTGTGATATGATAAGGGAGTGAATGAGTTGCTTTGTGGTTTCCGAGGTTAGGAACGGGCGTATTTTTGGAGATGTTGCGGAGGTGGAGTCTACATGAGTTTGTCAGCGATTGGACCTGGGGCTGGAAAGACAGATTGGAATCTAGAATGACACCTAGTACTTTGGCTTGCGGGGGTGGGGGCTGATGGTGGCGTTGTTTGTCGTGATGGAGAGGTGGGGGGGGGGGGGGGGCGCGGGTTGGGGGGAAAACTAGGAGGCTCGGTTTTTAGCAAGGTTTAGTTTGAGGAAGTGGAGTGACATCCAGCCTGATCATCCACAATAGTGGATGGAGCCAAACATTTACTATAATTACATGCGATGATAATACCAAATCTATTATTTTTGCTTGGACATGATTGGATGGCGGAAGCTAAAGAAAAAAAAATTTCCTTACAAAGTAAAAATTCCTTTACAAAGTGAACAGCGCTTTTTGAATTTAATAAATCAACCCATGGTATATCTAGAAATGGTGTTTTGTTTATCTTCTCATCAATCGTTTGCTGATCTGTTTATATCTTAGAACACATTCTAATTCTTTGACTGCCCTGTCTTCTTTCCTTCCAGCTGTTTTATGACCCGGAGCATCGTGGTTATGTGAGAGTGCTGTTAAAGTATATTACAGAGTTTTGGAAACCAGGTGGATTCCATGGCTTTGGCCTTATTCACTGTTGGGCTGATATGCAGGTGAGGCATCTAGCAATAGCCCTCACTGTGTGATTTTAGAAAAGCGAACTTCTATTTAAGCAGTGTCTAAATAAAAAGGATGCACCAACTTTGAAATGAGTGCATTTTGTATTCACATTCCTCATCTGACAGGAGAAGACAGAGCAAGGTACAGGTAGCCTTAAGGTTCTATTTCACAGATATGCAGTTTGCTTTTTGTCTGTTTTGCAGTGCTTTTTCGCAATGTCATTTTGCATTCTTCTACATGCGTTTGTGATGTGTTTTTTACCGCGTTTTATTCTGCTTTTTTTTTTTTGTTAAATTGGAATTTTTTTTTTTGTTGCTTGTCGGTATAAAAATGCACAATGTGGCAAAAACGCGGCAAAAAACTCACTACTATGCATTCAGCAGACCTCTCCATTGAACTCTATTGTAGTAAAAAAACGCTATTTTTTGCTTTTAAAAAAAAAGTCTCTGACCCTTTTTCCAAAAACACAGGAGCTCAAAAAAGCAGAGAGGTGAACATGTTCCATAGAAAACCATGTAGGTCTTAGTTTCACACCTATGTCGGTGTACAAATAAAAAGTGCGCTAATTATTCACAAAAAATGCAAGGATAAATAATAAAAATATAAATAAAAATCATAAATATAAACATAAGTCCAGCACTCATAATAGAGATAATCCAATATCAACTTAATGTCAATCTTGAAAACAAACACCCATGTGCAATCCGACCACCCAGATGAAATGAATACACTCACCAGTAGCTATATGCTGATTATATTATAAAACCTAGCATGATAGCATTTTGCTCTGGGAGCGATGATCTGCAGGATTATCCCAGGAGAGGAACAGCAACCAATAGTGATCCAAATCAGCACTATGGAAACAGCTAAGCAAAGCAAATGATCTTCCAAATACATGGGCAAAGCTCGAGAATCAGAAGAGATTGATGGTGCAGTACGTTTAAAACCAGTAGAATTTTATTAGTAAAGTTATTGCACTCACAAAGAAGGTGTCCTAACCGACACCAGCAATGACAGCCTCTATAATGTCACATCCATCAAAGGGTAAACACCAAGGGACGAACCTCTTGCACCGCGATCTAACACAGTCGACAGCTGGGAGGAATGTTCCATGTCACGTCCACTAGGCCAGGCCCCAACGGTTTCGTCACTTGAACGTCTTCAAGGGGCGGAGTGGACCCAAAAAAACACCTATTGCAGGTTGCGTTTGTGTGTTTCTGAGTTGCATTTTGCGTTTTTGGTGCGTTTTGCCTTTTTGTTTCTTTTTTTCATTTTTATATTCAAATATTATTTATTGAAAAAAAATTTTTCAGACATACAGAAGAGAAAAACATGGTAAATCTTGAAATGTGAGAATAAAGCGATTTTCATTTGGGTAAATTATAATACATTATTATTATTATTATTATTATAACAGTATTTAGAAGCGACAATAGATTTTTATCGCTCAGCGCTGTACATTACAAAGGGGGACAGAACATGTGACAGAACAAATACCAATACAATGCAAAAACATGATGGGATCGAGGCCCTGCCTCTTTCGAGCTTACAATCCTAGGATACAGTGAGAATAAACAGGTGTGTAAGGATCCCAACAATAGAGCCTGTGGGATAGTTTAGGTTTCAGAAGTTTAACATGACGAGGTATAAACACATGTTCAGTGAACCACGGTCTAATCAGAGGGGATGGGGGGGGGGGGGGGGGGGGAAGAAGATGGGGGGGGGGGGAAAGGGAGGGGGAGAAAGAGAGAGTGAAGGCACATGGTGGAATACTCAATATCTTAAATTTGAACAGAGTCGTATTAGAATCAGTTTACGGAACCATTTTGCATGTTTCAGCCATCGAGAACATTGGGCTTGTAAATTTGTGGGAAAGCTGAGTTGTGTAAGGGCCCATTCTTTTTTTTCCCTTTTACAATTTGGGGATTAAGGGCTTGAAAGAGGCGGGGGAACAGAGGGGGAGTAGTGTTAAGGGAACTATATTCTGGTAAATTGGTTTTTTCGGGGGTAAAGTATGTTTGAATTTATGGTTTCCTTGATTTATAGGGGAATTTATTTTAATGGGCCCAAAAGTGTTAAAGGAAAAGCCAAAGGGAGGGGTTTTTGGGAAAATTTGCGTATTTTGGGAATGGAGGATAATATCTGAAAAAAATTTTTTCCCCGTAAGACTTAATTTACTTACAGTTCCAAAGTTTTATGGAGGGGTGAACCCCCGGGCTTTTAAAAGTTTCTCCCCAGCAAGCTCGCGAAGTTTTTTGGAAAAATACAAAATAACTTTTAAAAGGATCAAATACCAATTTGTGTAGGATTTTTTAAAAAATTTTTTCCCCGGTTTCCCATTTTGAGGCCCCTTGTAAGTAATAGGGGGAATGTTTTTTTTTTCCCAACACGTTGGGGAAAAAGGGGTTGGAACCCAAAAAGTTTTTTCCCAAAAAAGTTTAAAAGGGAAGTTTTCTATACGTTGCCAAAATTGTTTTTTTCGAGTATAAGAGTGTAGAATTTTGGGGAAAATTTCCTTTTTTTTGGGTTGGCAGGTTACTAAGTAAGAAATGATGAACGTTTGGGAGGGGTTTCTAAGGTTTTTGTGAAAGTTTTTTTTTTGTTTGAGGGCATGGGCTATGCGCCATATTGGTAAAATTTTTTTCGGGGTCCGGGGGGGTGGAATTTTTCTTTGGGTGAAGTAAGAAGGGGTCTAATTTGGGCTGAAAAGGGTTTTTTTGTCTTGGAAAAATGAAGTATGCCAAAATTTTTGTCCCCCTGGCGTTAGGTTTTTAAGGGGGGGGAATGGGTGTGAAGGAGGGATGGGTAGTGGGGATAGAAA
>CATNWA010006382.1:0-10913 GCA_951230385.1 Staurois parvus
AATTTGACATTGGTGGGTACTGACTTGGGGTCCACTGACACCCAGTGACACCAATACAGTGATCAGTGCAAAAAAAAAAAACACTGACACTGTACTAATGGCACTGGGGAGGAAGGGGTTAAGTTTATTTTTTAGGGAAAGGGTTAACTGTGTGAGGGGGAGTGTTTTACTAGGGGGCGGGGGTGTGTACTGCAGGAACACCGCTGATCGGGAGAGAGAAACTCTTCTGTCCCGATCAGCGTGTCCTGGAGCTGTCAGGGAACTGACAGAAAGCACAGCTACTGCAGCTGTGCTCTCTGTCAGTGATTGCCGCCGATCGCCGGGACATAGCTGGTAACGACTGGCTGTGACCCAGCGACTGACATCCGGGCTGTGATCGGCGGGACAGTTAGGGCGGCGGAGCGCCTCGCGCGCACCTCCTAACCGTTTACAAAACACACATTTTAAACCGTGGTTTTGCCCAGCCATGCCGCCCTGCCGCCGTATTTATACAGTGGCTGGGCGGCATGTGGTTAACAAAGCCTGGGTGGCCAAGCCTAGAAGGTGGAGAAGCAGCCCATAAATGTTCAGAAGCCTGGCAGTCTAGTTGCAAAGTCTAGGGTCCCGCCGTCTTGAGGTGACCCTGTGCTGGGGGCTCTGCCCCCTGGGGCAGAAGAGAAAAAGTAAGAGCAGAGAAGAGAGAGAGAGAGGAATTGAGCTCTAGTATATCACTCAGCTACAGTCTCAGCTAAGCCTATCTGCAGACTTCAAATCAAGCTAGAAGCAGCCTGTTCAGCAAAAGGCAAGTACAACGGCCTTTGGGAGTCTTGGAGCAACTTCAGGAGACTGAGTGAGTACTGGCCACCAATTACACCCAAAGGAATGAGAGGACAGTAAAGTGCAATACCTCACGTGTGTGGACCAGGGGAAGCTTAAGTACAGTGCAAGACAGCCAGAAGAACCCCAAGACCTCCCACTTTGGACCTAGAGCAGCCAGGTCCATTATTCCCATGTTGTGCAGCAACACTTACAGTTGGAATTTATAGCAGCCAGAGACTTTAGTAGAGTCCTCATATCGTTTGTTTGGAGCTTGCTACTATTCTACAGTGCGTGCATCCCATGTACCCCTAATTCCCAACCACATTCTGTGTTCCCAAAATAAACTCTATAGACAAAAATCCTCACAGACTGTTTATTGAGCCTTCTGAAAAGAGTGTGGAAAATTCATTTTGCCTGGCTGTGGGTGCTGTGAAGGGGTAAAATAGGCCCCAAAGTACAGTGGCTCCTTTTGTGGGGATAGCACTTCATTAAGTTTGGTTTAGATTAAGGAATTAGAAACCACTTGTCAGGTTTTTTTGTTGGTGGTCTACATGTGTCTCCCATAGGTAAAGTCACCCTGTCTATTGTAAGCAGGTCCCTGGTCGTGGCAAACAAGCAATGGCCATGCTGGCGATGGGCCATGGAACCCCGTACTTCTTCCTGGGATAGGTAAACAAGATGGGGTATCAAATCACCTGTATAATAGAGGGAACACCGCCATCTAGGCTACCTCACATACCCACTTTCCAATTGGTGTTCTTCGCCTATACACACGTGGGGGGGTATGAAGTGTGGGGCGGTAAAAACACAGAATCCGGTGGTACATAAAAAACTTGTATGAGCAGATTGCAATGGTACAAAGATCTTAAGAAGAAAAGCTCATTATGGAAATACATCACAGATCAATGCAGTAAGGATGTGGTGAGGAGCGGAGCGAACAGTGGCTGTTTCAGAGGTAGAAGAGCAGCTGGCTGGTCCGGTCCTAAGTGGGAAGGCTCCTTTCCATGTTAGCAAGTCCCTATCCTGTCCCTTCTCGTAAGGAACCTTTTCCTAGTGCTAGTTACTTTCCCTAACAAGCAAAGTCTCTCTTCCTACACTAGCCACCAGCAAAATGTGTGCCAAAACCCAGGGGCATGGACCTATATAGATTATGCTGACCAAAGATGGCCGCCAAGGGTTACATGGTTGTTGTGTAGCCAACAGGAACACTGCTCCATTGACCCCAGGAAACCATAGAGAAACTATGTTTCCCTTGACTTCCTCTCCAGGCCATGGGCCAGATCTAAGGGTGCTGGGGTGGGCAATGCCCCCCAGATTTTAGTATTGCCCCCAAAGCCAACCCTAACCTGCCACTATACTACCCTAACCTGCCACTTTGCTGCCCTAAATTGACACAATACCACCCTAATCTGATACTTTACTGCCCTAATTTGACATTATACTGCCCTAGCCTGACACTATACTGTCCTTGACTGACTATACTGATCTCAGTTATGTATTGTGTGGGGAAGGAGGAGCTCTGCTGTCTGTGCCCAAGTTGTGTGCTGTGTAGGGATGGGAGAAGGAGCTGTGCCCCTGTCCTCTGCTTTGCGAGCAGTGATCCCTGTCTTCTGCCCTTCCAGCACTGACCCCTGTCCTCTGCCCTACTGACATCCAACCTCTGCCCCCTGACATTTTTTATTGCACCCCCACTTTGGATAGGCTAGATCCCGCGCTTCTCAAGGCTATGATACCACTCAGGTTGAGCACCACCAACAGTGGAGAAAATAGACTGCATCAGCCCACTTACATAAGCCTCCTTCTTCCCATCAAATAATCATACCACTCCTATATCAACTCAGCATGAGGGTGCTCCTCCATCTTCACTCCTTTGTAAGATTCTCCCTAATATGGGCTCTCTTCCTGTTCCTACTCTGGGCTTACCCCAGAGCCGTTCTCAACAAAGTTTTGTAGCTCACTTGGCAGCTCACAGCAGATTCCAACCTCCCATCAACTTGCTTCCTACCCCACCTCCTACCAAAGTAGGTCCTAAAGCTTATATAGGAAAGAGAAAGCCCACCCCTCATTACCCACCCAGGTGTGGAGTTTTACTTAACTTTCTTTACTTACTCCCACTTACATATTTGTCCGGGTGGCCATTAACACAGAGACTGAAAGTTATGTGATATCTAATACCTTTAATGGGGACACTGTTCCAATGTCAACTATCTAAGAGGGGAACTCTCCCACTTTGTAGACATTTCATCTCTGGTGAAGGAAATGAAGAGAATTCTCCGCACTGGGACACAGAAAGAAAAATTACTGACAGGAAGTTTTACCCTTCCCTATTCCATAAATAAAAAATAAAAAGATTTGGCTATACATGCACTTTAATCTAGTCACCATGGCAGATGGAAAGTAGATGTTGATTGTCCAAAAATAAGATAGGAGGTATGAAAGCTTGTGAAACCATCCTGTATTATTTCCAAAATCCAATCACAACAGTGCTTGTCTGGGACACGTGTTAATTGTTCAAGTTGTATAGCTAAAGGTGTGAATGGGTCTGAACAAACAGGTGGCCCAAATAAGAGGACGAACTCTACAAGTCAGGGCTCAGCTATCTTTCTACATCCAAGGAACAAGGAAATTCTTTTGAGGACATTGAGGTGCACATTTTGGACAAATGGGATCTGTTTCATACTTGAACAACCATATCTAGACAGTGTGGAGGCCTTAACACCATCTGTTACCTAATAATGCCATTAAACATGCCCACCTCACCGATTTTGCAGCAATCCCTAGCTACACCACTGAAAATATCTTAACATGAACAGGATAACCTTAAACAGACATACAGTTCAATTCTATTTTCGATTATAATCTTGCCTCTCCCCATTTTTCCTTACTTTGATTGGATGATGAATATAGAAACAAGTCAAAAATAGCATTGTTTGGTGATATTTGATGAATAGATGAATTGTTTTGTTGCATCGATAGACTACACTCTAAAAAAAGTGTTTGAAGAAAAGAAAGTCACAGTAAGAGATATACGTAGGCTGCCATTACTCACCTTCTGCAAGCTCCTTTGAGAATGCTGCCCAAAACAAACGGGTCAGAATGCCTGTTCCATCTGCTTCTTCCTGGTTAGTCTGAAAGTCAGTGTGACAGCCAAGCTAACTAGCTTTTTCAGTGGACGTCAGCATTGCAGCACTGTGTCCCCCCCTTTGTGCAGCCTTCCTTTCATTGAAAAGTGAAAACGTTCTGGGTTGGAGTTGAAATATAAGAATTATTTGTAACTAAACTGGCCACATTACATGACCCCAGCATAGTTTCCAAAAACTGTCCTGTGAGATGGCCTTGGTGTACCGCTCTGCCATACCATTGTCTTCCCCCCTACAACCATCCTTCGCACAGATGTCCTTTGCAACGAAGACTTTTGGGGCAACCCAAGACCAGTTTTTTAAAGTTTAAAGGGGCGACTATTTCCCGAAATAAACAGACTCACAAAATTTTAAAATGGACTCTTTTTCCTACTGTTCCACAAAAGAGGGCTTCTGTTCGAAAACCATATCTTAAATTTTCGTGGGGGGCGAATCATGCCACCTTGCCTGTGCATTTGATTTCTTCCACAAAATTTTCCATGCCCAACATCCCTTGGGTTTAAGCTTTGGAAGCCCAACCATGGTTTCACATATGTTTTTTATCTTTCCAATTTTTTTCACTTGGGGGTTATTTTGGTAATCCATGACCACATTTTAATCATTCTTCTCCATCATTTAAGGATCCTAATTAACTCTACTCCCATTTTTGAAAGCCAATGGAAAATGGTGAAACCCTTTCCCCCATTTTGCCCTTTTCCCAGTTGCTCCCAAACTTGGTAAATCTGAGGTTATGACCCCCAAAAGTAAGTTTTCCCAGATAAGAAAACAAAACAAGCACTTAAAGAATTCAAAACAGCCCACAGTGGGGAAGGGAACTACCCTAAGCATTGACCATTTTGGGGAACAAATATTAAATCTTTTTCCCCTTTCTTAGGCAGGGCCTAGGGGGGTAGAAATGGGGTGTTTTTTTGGGCTACTTTAAAATCGCAGAAACCCTGCCGTGTATGGTCTTTTTTGTTGTCCTTTTTCTGTTTTTTACTCTTTTGGTTTATGGGTCAGCGGAACATTTTTTAAAACGACCATTTTCATCCATTGATGGTAAAACCTAACAAATTTTCCAAACAAAAAAAAACGCATTCGTGACCTGGAAAAAAATAAATTTTGTCACAACAAAATTTATTTTCCCGAAAGATCAAACGCACAAAACCAAACCCCAAATTTCAAAAAAAATTTTTAAAACTTTTTTAATTCTAAGAAAAACCCTTCCCATTTCTACCCCCCCAACCCCCAAAAACAAAACGCACCTTTTTGGAAAAAACCAAACATACCTCCATTTTCAAATTTTAATTTGCCAATTTTTGACATTGAACCATTTATCACGAAAAACGTGATTTAAAAACCCCTACAAGCCTCAAAAATTTGTCTGGTTTGTTTTCCTTTTTCAGCCCAAAAGGAAGCCCTGCAATCCGCCTTTTTTAAAATTCCCAATTTTCAAAAAAATTTTTGTTTTCGGAAAATTTTATTTTGAATGTTTGCACCAAACCCATTAAAAAGACTTGCCCTCTATAAAAAAAAGGTTTACTTGGGGGACCATTTTTTTTTCCTTTGGGATTAAATTTTTTTGCCCCCAAACCCCAAAGTTCAGGGGAAAAATTTGGCCCACCGTTTCAAAACCCTTGCCCCAAAGGAAAACCCCCTTAAACCAGGCCCTTTTTGCTTCCGGGCCCCAAAAAAATTTAAACGAAATTTGCGGGGTTATGCAAACTGCACCCAAACGAAATTTGCGTCCTTTTTTCACACAAAAAGGCTTTCTTTGGGGTGGTTTTTTGATCACCTGGCCCTTTTTTATTTTTCCGTATAAACAAAAAAAGGGCCCAAAAATTTTGAAGAAAAACAATATTTTTTATTTTCACTATAAAAAATAATATAAACTCAAATTTGGTTAAAAAATTTTAAAAGGCCCCAAAATGTTTTCCTTTTACGTTTTGGAAAAAAAATCCCAAATAATGATATTGATTGTTTTGGTGTGAAATTTTATAGAGTCTACAAACAAGGTATAAATACTGCAATGTACCCTTTTTTTTGGCTATACACGCGCGCTATTTTAAAAGGGACAATTGCGGGTCAGCAAACGTAACAAAAAGAAAATTTTACATCCTTTTTTTCCCACAAATTGAGCTTTCTTTCAGTGGATTTGATCGCCCCCGGCATTTTTTATTTTTTTCGCTATAAAAAAAAAATCGACAATTTTTAAAAAAAAAAAAAAATTTTTTGGGGTTTTTGCAAAAAAGTCCAAAAAAAAAATTTAAAACAAAAAGCAAAAACTGCCAAAATGCAATTTAGCGACAATTTTTTCAAAAAAAAACCCCCAAAGTGTAAATTAAAAGGTTACCCTTTTAAAATTTAAATGTTAAAAAATGGCGGGGAAAAATACTGGAAATTTTTTTTTTTTTAACAAAAGGACGACCGCCAAAAGGCGGCGACCGACAGGCGGGGCTGCGGGCATTCTGACATTGGGGGGGACTGACTTGGGGTCACGAATCCCCGGAACCAAAGAACGACATGCAAAAAAAAACCGACACGTACAAGGCACTGGGAGGGAAGGGGAATTTTTTTTTCAGGGGGAAAGGTTAACGGGGAGGGGATTTTTTTATGGGGAGGGGGACTGCGGGAACAACCTGAACGGGGAACCCCTTTTTTCCCGATCACTGTCCGGGGGCTGTCAGGAACTGACAGAAAAGCACAGCACTGCAGCTTTGCTCTCTGCAGCGATTGCCGCCGACCCCCGGGGGTAGCCGGGAAAAAGACCGGGGTGTGACCCGGCACTGACACCGCGGGTGTGAACGGGGAGACGGAGGGCGGGGGAGCGCCTCGCGCGTGCCCCCACCGTTTTCAAAACACACTTTTAAAACTGCTTTTGCCCACTTGCCCCCCTCCGCCGATTTATACAGTGGGGGGCGCAGTGGTTAAGACCTGGGTTTACCCCCATCATTTGCTTTTATCCGTTTCGCATTTCTTTATCAAATGGCTTCAGCTTAAAACCCACCCACGGAGACCCCCACTTGCACAATCCCATAAGGCTAAATCATGAGCCCACAATTGACCCCTTTAAAATGAAACACATTAGAGGGGTTTTCTCCCTTGGGAGATCGAGAAAGCCTTTGACAGATTCCCAAAGAACCAAAGGGTCTTAAAAATGTGCAGACTTGTGCCATTTTTTTAAAAGGACTTCTGAACAGCTTGACATTTTCACTACAACACCAGCACTGGCAGAAGGGATCTGAACCGAGGAGGGGCCATAAGGACGGCATTTCTTTTTTAGGATTTCATCATTTCGGTCACGTGTTTTCCCCGGGGCCCTTTTTCTAAGGAAAATTGGGGAATGAAATTTTTAAGTTTCTTCACTCAGACAAAAATACAAAGAGGGTTGGGGCGCTGACCAACAAGCTGTCTTGCCCCCAAAAGTCATTGCAGCAAAGGGAAGGAAGCCCGGGATTTCAAACCCCGCCGCCCCACCACCCCGCCCTCAGCAGGGTCCGCAAGGGTTTCCCGCCCCCCCGGTGTTGGGGGTAGACAACTTGGGAAAATGGAAAAGGGAAAACCCCCCTCATTTTTACGAACACTTCCGCAAATCCATCAAAACTTTTTGGTCGAATTTTCACAACAACCAAAACCCCGCAAAAGAACCCCCTAGCGGGCATTATTTCCATATTTTTTATGCCAAAGCGGTAAATTTTTTTTGCATGGAAATTGGATTTTTTTATTTGAGGCCCTTAAAACTTTTAATAAAACCCCGAAAACGCCGAAACGAGATCTTAAACCTCCGGAAGGAAAAAATTTTAAACCAAAATTAAAAAAAAATTAAAAAAATAAATAAAAAAAAAATTAAAAATAAAAAAAGAAAAAATCAAAACCCCGAAATTTGTTAAAACCCAATTTCCACACCACAACCCCAAATAATTTTGGTCCAAAAAAACCCCCAACATTTATCCTAACTCAAAGTTTCTAATTTTTTCTACGCTTTTTTAGCGGTCTAAAACCGCTTTTACCCAAAGGGGGCGCTTTTTTGGCTCCATTACATTTTCCGTTTTTCCCGGGAAAAGAACAAAAAATGCAGGGGGCACAGGGCAAACACTCGGGACAAAATGAAGTGAAATCTTTGATACAGTAATGTTTTATATGGATTTTTAGCATTTTAGTGAATTCACTTTTTTTAAATTTTTAAAAAATTTTTTTGAAATTTCCCCCCTGGTTTTCCGGCCCCCACGTCCCGTACATCCCCGGGAAAACGATGCTGGCATGGCCCAAAATGGCTGGGGGCGCGAAGGGGACACATCGCGGGGGGTCGAAGAAAAAGGAAGTGATTGAGGAATCCCAAGCAAAAACGCAGGGTAATCCCAGTGTAGCCGGGAAAACCGTTTTTGGGTTTGAAAATTAACCCCGAGGGTACACTCGGGAATACTGCCCGGGGGTTAAGGTAATGGAGTATTTTCACAAGTTCTCATGAAAATATTCAGTATTTACACCAATACCAATACCGGTATTGGTGCTTCCCTATTAAATACTACACTAGATACTATTCTCTGGCTCCATGTGGTCCGTGTTTTCCTTTGGCTTCTGGGCGTATCTTCAGGGATCTACTGTTGAGAGAGGGCTCTATTGTCTATTGTTGCTGGCTGCTTTGGGGAGTCTATTGATGCTGGCTGCTGGGAGATCTGTTGTAATTCCCCCCCAGCAACAATGGACCCCTAAAGCAAAATTCCACCCCAGCAACAAAAGACCCCCAGTCAATTGTTGCTGGGGTGGAATTTTGCTTTAGGGTCCATTGTTGCTGGAGGGAAACTATTGTTTCTGGGGATCTAATGCGCTGGTTTTCAGGGAAATATTTTTCTGCTTTTCTTGTTTTCATTAATAAAATTTCCATACAAAATATTTTTAGCACCCCCAAAATGATACTTGGCTCTATATTCTTTAAAAGAAGTTGTACTGGGAGGTGGTAGGGGTTGGAGCCAGGGGGTGGTGCTCAGAGTGGGTAGGGGGTGATACCAGGAGATGGTGCTCAGAGGTTTGGGGAGGGGGTGGAAACCAGGGACGGTGCTCAGAGGTGAGTAGGGGGTGAACCAGGAGATGGTGCTCAGAGGTGGGTAGCGGGTGGAACCATGGGACGGGGCTCAGAGGTGGGTAGGGGTGGAACCAGGGGACGGTGCTCAGAGGTTGGTAGGGGGTGGAACCAGGGGAAGGTGCTCAGAGGTGGGTAGGGGGTGGAACCAGGGGACGGTGCTCAGAGGTGGGTAGGGGGTGGAACCAGGGGGGGGGACGGTGCTCAGAGGTGGGTAGGGGGTGAACCAGGGGACGGTGCTCAGAGGGGGGTAAAGGGGGGGGAAACCCGGAGACGGTGCTCAGAGGTGGGTTGGGGGGGAAACCAGGGGACGGGCCTTTAGAGGGGAAGGGGGGGCGGGGGGTTGGGGGGAGGGGGTGAAACCCGGGCGGGCTCAAGGTGGGTAGGGGGGGGAAAACCCGGAAAGGTGCTACAGAGGGGGTAGGGGGGGAAACCAGGGACGGGGGCCCCAGATTGGGGAGGGGGGGGAAAACCCGGGGACGGTGCCAGAGGTGGGGAGGGGGGTTTAAAAACCCGGGACCCGGGGCTTCCCCGAGGTGGGTAGGGGGTGGAAAACCCCGGGGACGTGCCCCAAAGGGGGGAGGGGTGGAAAACCCGGACGGTGCCCGAGGTGGTAGGGGGTGGAAAACCCGGAGACGGTGCTCAGAGGTTTGGGGAGGGGGTGGAACCCAAGGGGGGGGGAACCGGGGGGTGCTGGAGGGGTTGGGGGTGGGGAAACCCGGGGAAAGGTGCTCAAAAAGGGGGGGTAGGGGGGGGAAACCCGGGGATGGGGCCGGAAAGGGGGGAGGGGGTGGAACCCCGGGAATGGTGCTCAGAGGTGGGTAGGGGGTCAAAACCAAAAGGGGAAAGGGGCTCAAGGTTTGGGGAGGAGGTGGAACCGGGGACGGTGCTCAGAGGTGGGTTTTGGGTGAAAAAAAAAAGAGTTTCCCGCACCTATTTTTTTTTTTTTAGAAAAAGCCCGCTTTTTAAAAATTAAACCCTTTAAAAACCCACCTTTCCGGTGAAAAATGTGAGGGCATTGTTTTTTGTTGCGCTTGTCTTTTTGGTTTTATTATGCTGAGATTGGTTGTCATGGAACCCTTTGGGGACAGCGGCCCGACCCCGGTGAAAAGAAAGGGGGAAACCAAAATTTTCCCGGGGTGTAGGAACCCCCTTTCCCCATTACCTCCTACTTTAGACTGTAATTTCTTACTAAAGCCAGTACAAGGGGGGGTTTTGCTCTTTTGTTTTTGGTTTTTTTTTTTTTAATGGGGAATATTTTTCATTATTTCAATGAAAAATTGGGGCCATAGGGGGGAAATTTGGGCAGCAACATTCCCTGAAACCCCCCAAAATGGCCCAAAAAATGATTGGGAAAAAACCTTTCCCGGGGACAAAGAGGGGTTCAAAGGAAAAGGGTAAAAACACCCACCCTAAAACTGGAAAATATTATTTTGGATGACCTGACACTTTAAAGCAAATGTTAAAACCCAAAAAACAAAAAATTTATTATATTGCAGCTTACCAAATTTCCCAAATGTGATGGGTGCATTTTAATTTTTTAAATTTTTTTTAGGGTTTCCCCTTTTTTTTTATTTTTCCCAAATGGGACTAGACCGAAAGTTCTTTTTTTTTTCAACAGAACAACGGCCCCGCAACTACAGTTAGAGGGGTTGGGAAAAAACCCCTTTACAGGGGGGCTTACAACAACCGGGTTTATTTATTTTTTGGGAAAACCTTTAGCCCAAAAGGAAAAAAAAACTTTTTCTTTAAAATTTATTTAAAAAAATCAAAAACTAGAGTTGGCTTCAATTTAATTTGGGTAATTTTAAAACTGCTATCACCCCCTCCACCCAGAATTTACAAAACTGCTGGCCAAAGGGGTTTTTTGTTTTCTCCTTTATCTAGAGTGGGAAAACATACTAAATTTTAAAAGG
>CATNWA010006383.1:0-31125 GCA_951230385.1 Staurois parvus
TGTCAGTTAAAGTAACGCAGCTCCATAAAAACGCAAAAATTGGCGTTGGTCAGGAAAATCCTCTGGAGGACGAGGGATTTAACCAACTTGTAGAAAAAAAAAAAACAATTAGAAATCAATACGGCAAAATAATACTCTTCATAAGAAATACATCTTATCCTTGTAGAGGGAAACAAAAAAATCTATTAGCTGCATACAAGAGGACTACAGTTGCAAGAAAAAGTATGTGAACCCCTTGGGATTACGTGGAGTTTTGCATGAATTGGGCATAAAATGTGCTCTGAATGTCATCTAAGTCACAACAATAGAAGAACACAGTCTGCTGAACATAATACTACACAAACATTAGATGTTGCCATGGTTTAATTGCACATAACATGTAAACATTCACAGTGCAGGGAGGAAAAAGTATGTGAACCTTTGGACTTAATAACTGGTTGACCCTCCTTTGGCAGCAATAACCTCAACCAAACGTTTCCTGTAGTTGCAGATCAGACCTGCACAACGATCTGGAGTCATTTTGGACCACTCCTCTTCACAAAACTGTTTCAGTGTAGCAATATTCTTGGGATGTCTGGTGTGAATCGCTCTCTTAAGGTCATGCCACAGCATTTCAATCGGGTTGAGGTCAGGACTCTGACTGGGCCACTCCAGAAGGCGTATTCTGTGCTGTTGCAGCCATTGTTTTGTTGAATGACTTGTATGCTTTGGGTCATTGTCCTGTTGCATCACCCATCCTCTGCGGAGCTTCAGTTGGCGCACAGATGGTCCTACGGTTTCCTGCAAAATGTCTTGATAAACTCTGGAATTCATTTTCCCATCAATGACAACAATCCGTCCAGGCCCTGAGGCAGCAAAGCAGCCCCAAACCATGATGCTCCCTTCGCCATGTTTCACAGTGGGGATGAGGTTTTGATGTTGGTGTGCTGGGCCTTTTTTTCTCCACACATAGTGTTGTGTGTTCTTCCCAAACAACTCAATCTTGGTTTCATCTGTCCACAGTATATTTTGCCAGTAGTGCTGTGGAGCATCCAGGTGCTCTTTTTGCAAACTTCAAACGTGCTGCAATATTCTTTTTGGACAGCAATGGCTTCCTCCGTGGTGTCCTCCCATGTACTCCATTCTTGTTTAATGTTTTCCTTATTGTAGATGTGTCAACAAAAATGTTAGCATGTGCCAGAGATTTCTGTAGGTCTTTAGCTGACACTCTGGGATTCTTCTTTACCTCATGCAACATTCTGCGCTGTGCTCTTGCAGTCATTTTTACAGGACGACCACGCCTAGGGAGAGTAGCAACAGTGCTAAACTTTCCCATTTGTAGACAGTCTGTCCTACCGTGGACTCATGAACATCAAGGCTCAAGGAGATACTTTTGTAACCCTTTCCAGCTTCATGCAAGTCAACAATTCTTGATCGTAGATCTTCTGAGAGCTCTTTTCTGCAAGGCATGGTTCACATCAGACAGTGCTTCTTGAAACCAAGAAGCAACACATCCAAAATCATCACACTGGAGTCAAGGTTGGCTCACTCCTGGCTCCAATTAGCTCTGGGAGAAGTCATTAAGCTAGGGCCTCACATACTTTTTCCTCCCTGCACTGTGAAGGTTCACTTGTTATGTGCAATTAAACCATGGCAACATCTAATGTTTGTGTAGTATTATGTTCAGCAGACTGTGTTCTTCTATTGTTTTGACTTAGATGACGTTCAGAGCACATTTTATGCCCAATTCATGCAAAACTCCACGTAATCCCAAGGGGTTCACATACTTTTTCTTGCAACTGTATGCTTCAAGGAAATCTGATGAATGATGAGAATGGGATCTCCCATAGATGTCACAAGATCCATCCTAAGGCTACTTTCACACTAGTCCATGGCAAAAACACATATGTGTTTTTTTCCACGTTTTTAACCCCTTGACGCCCGTACGCAAATATGTGGTCTCTCGGTGGCTGGGCCTAATGCCGAGCGGGTTCATTTTTGCGTAGCATTTGAAAACACATATGTGCTGAGAAACACACGCCCTGCGCACTCCCAGCACATATGTCGGTGTCTCACGGACAAGGCACCGTAACTCCTGAAAATTTTGCCATGTGGAGTATTTATTACAAACTGAGTGTCATCCCATCGCTGGGTGTTTTTTGTTAATGCGGATTTTCCAAATCACACCTCTGCAAACTGAAGCTGTTCATCATGACTGAGAGATAAGTCAAAAACTGGAATGCAACTTTCATCCACTTTTTCAAATTTTTAATAAAAAAAAAAAGATATAACACAAAAGTTCTGTTGAAGATATACCGCAGTGTGGTAAAAATTGGCAGTTGAGACACATTTTTACAGTTCCACTTTAAGCTTAAAAAGCAGTTGCATGGAGTTGTCTTTGGTTATGGCTGAGGTGCTTTGCTTTGGGGACGCGGCAAATATTATACCTCTTTTTACGTTTGACAGGCAGTACTGCCACTGAATGTAACGTATTAAATTCAATGGGGTTGTCCCGCAACTGTAAAAAATGCATGTGAAGGGATGGACGCTGCTCAAAGGACCCCAGTTGACCAATGTTAAGGAATGGTCTCAGCTGCCGTTCTGGCCATGCCCTCTGATGCCCTGTCTTAACATTGGACTCCTGGGGTCAGTTGAGCAGCGTACATCCCTTCACTTGTATTGGCTGACACTGGAATTTCTCGGACTCATGTTCCCCTCTTCTCACCAGTATGTGGGGGGGGGGGGGTCTTTTTCCTTCCATCCATAGCTTGGAGTGGTGCCATAAAGTATACTTTTCACTATGTATAAAATGCATGTTGCAGTTGTGGTGCGGGATTTACAGAGTTAAAACAGGCTCTGAAGGGGGGGCGGGGTCTGCTGTATGTGTGAACTCAGTCTTATGAACTCCCTCCTCAGTTACTCCAAATTAATGAATTGGTTCTGCTTAGGTCCTCACAGACATTCATTGCCAGTCCAGGTTATTTCCAAAGGATCGGCAACAATCGTTATGTCTGAGTCCCATCCAGATCATCTCAAGGGAGCGGACACTCAGCTGGATGGAATTTCTTGTCTAATAGCTACTGGTTTCTCAATGCTAAGATCAATGCTGTCGTGTCTGTGTGTTCTCCCCACAAAGACCAATGCCGGGGTGTCTGTGCGTTCTCCCCACAAAGACCAATGCCGGGGCGTCTGTGCATTCTCCCCACAAAGACCAATGCCGGGGCGTCTGTGCATTCTCCCCACAAAGACCAATGCCGGGGCGTCTGTGCGTTCTCCCCACTAAGACCAATGCTGGGGTATCTGTGCGTTCTCCCCACAAAGACCAATGCCGGGGCGTCTGTGCATTCTTCCCCCAATGACCAATGCCGGGGCGTCTGTGCATTCTCCCCACAAAGACCGATGCCGGGGCGTCTGTGCATTCCCCCCACTAAGACCAATGCCGGGGCGTCTGTACATTTCTCCCCACTAAGACCGATGCCGGGGATGTCTGTGCATTCTTCCCACAAAGACCAATGCCGGGGCGTCTGTGCGTTCTCCTCACTAAGACCGATGCCGGGGCGTCTGTGTGTTCTCCTCACTAAGACCGATGCCGGGGCGTTTGTGCGTTCTCCCCACTAAGACCAATGCCAGGGCGTCTGTTCGTTCTCCCCACTAAGACCGTTGCCGGGGCATCTGTGCGTTCTCCCCACTAAGACCAATGCCGGGGCATCTGTGCGTTCTCCCCACTAAGACCAATGCCGGGGCATCTGTGCGTTCTCCCCACTAAGACCAATGCCGTGGCGTCTGTGCGTTCTCCCCACTAAGACCAATGCCGGGGCGTCTGTGCGTTCTCCCAGCTAAGACCAATGCCGGGGCATCTGTGCATTTTCCCAGCTAAGACCAATGCCGGGGAGTCTGTACGTTCTCCCCACTAAGGTGATGGCTATGATTTTACTGACAAATAGAGAATCATTTTCTAAACCCATCTTTTTTCACCTAGGGGTATACAGGTGAAACTCAAAAAATTTGAATATCGTGCAAAAGTTCATTTATTTCAGTGCAGCAACTTAAAAGGTGAAACTAATATATGAGATAGACTCATTACATGCAAAGCAAGATAGTTCAAGCCGTGATTTGTCATCATTGTGATGATTATGGCTTACAGCTCATGAAAACCCCAAATCCACAATCTCAGAAAATGAGAATATTGTGAAAAGGTGGAATATTCTCGGCTCAAAGTGTCCCACTCTAATCAGCTCATCAGCCTTTAAATGGTCTCTCAGTCTGGTTCAGTAGGAATCACAATCATGGGAAAGACTGCTGATCTGACACCATCATTGACACCCTCCATAAGGGGGGAAAGCCTCAACAGGTCATTGCAAAAGAAGTTGGATGTTCCCAAAGTGCTGTATCAAAGCACATTTATAGAAAGTTATGTGGAAAGGAAAAGTGTGGAAGAAAAAGGTGCACAAGCAGCAGGGATGACCGCAGCCTGGAGAGGATTGTCAGGAAAAGGCCATTCAAAAGTGTTGGGGACTTTCACAAGGAGTGGACTGAGGCTGGAGTCAGTGCGTCAAGAGCCACCACACACAGACGGATCCTGGACATGGGCTTCAAATGTCGTATTCCTCTTGTCAAGCCGCTCCTGACAAACAACAACGTCAGAAGCGTCTTACCTGGGCTAAAGAAAAACAGACCTGGTCTGTTGCTCAGTGGTCCAAAGTCCTCTTTTCTGATGAGAGCAACTTTTGCATCACATTTGGAAACCAAGGGCCCCGAGTATGGAGGAAGAATGGAGAGGCCCAAGGACCCCGAGTATGGAGGAAGAATGGAGAGGCCCAAGGACCCCGAGTATGGAGGAAGATTGGAGAGGCACAAGGACCCCGAGTATGGAGGAAGAATGGAGAGGCCCAAGGACCCCGAGTATGGAGGAAGAATGGAGAGGCACACACTGCAAGATGCTTGAAGTCCAGTGTGAAGTTTCCACAGTCTGTGTTGATTTGGGGAGCCATGTCATCTGCTGGTGTTGGTCCTCTGTGCTTCATTAAGTCCAGGGTCAACGCAGCCCTCTACCAGGAGATTTTGGAGCACTTCATGCTTCCTTCCGCAGATGAGCTTTATGGGGATGCTGACTTCATTTTCCAGCAGGACTTGGCACCGCCCACACTACCAAAGCACCAAAACTTGGTTCAATGACCGTAGGATTACGGTGCTTAATTGGCCAGCAAACTCACCTGACCTGAACCCCATAGGGAATCTATGAGGCATTGCCAAGAGAAAGATGAGAGACATGAGAACGAACAATGCAGAAGAGCTGAAGGCCGCTATTGAAGCATCCTGGTATTCCATAACACCTCAGCAGTGCCACAGGCTGATAGCTTCCATGCCACGCCACATTGAGGCAGTAATTGCTGCAAAAGGGGCCCAAACCAAGTACTGAGTACATATGCAGCTTCTACTTTTCAGAGGTCCGATATTGTTCTATGTACAATCCGTGTTTTATTGATTGCATGGAATATTCTCATTTTCTGAGATTGTGGATTTGGGGTTTTCATGAGCTGTAAGCCATAATCATCACAATGATGACAAATCACGGCTTGAACTATCTTGCTTTGCATGTAATGAGTCTCATATATTAGTTTCACCTTTTAAGTTGCTGAACTGAAATATTTGCACCATATTCTAATTTTTCGAGTTTCACCTGTAAGTGTACAACCCTGTCCAGCTGTCTTTGCAGCTTAATGGGTGGCAGTAAAAATGCGGCTTTAACACCCCCAACTGCAAATATAATCTCAGCATTAGCATCTCACAATATCGCTCTCGTGTCTTTATTATCTAGATCCAGTAATTCCTTCTATATCTTGTATGATGGAAGCAACTATTCAGGCACGTTTGAGCTATATTTCCGGCTTCCAATCTCCTGTTGCATCGCATCTCTTGTCGCCTCATTTGTATAGCTGGAAGGATTAGATTTTGCTCATGTGACCCAGACAAGGTGCACATTTCTACACTGCTCAAGAAATTAAAGGAACACATTGAAAAATATCAGAGATCTCAATGGGGAAAAATATCCTGGATATCTATACTGATATGGACTGGGTAAAGTGTTAGGAATGTAAGGATGCCCCATTGTTTAAATTCAGTCCTCTGTAGGTCGATCATTTTAATTTCCATCAAAGACATCCCGAAAATCAAAGTGAAAAAAAATGATGCAGCAGGCGCGTCCATTTTGCTGAAATGTCATTGCAGCAACTCAGAATGGTCCTCAGTAGTGTCTGTGTGGCCCCCACGTGCTTGTATGCATGCCTGACAACATCGGGGGAGGCTCCTAATGAGACGACGGATGGTGTCCTAGGGGATTTCCTCCCAGATCTAGACCAGGGCATCACTGTGCTGCTGGACAGTTTGCAACCTGGCGGCATCGGCTGGCCCAAAACACATGATATCCCAGAGGTGTTCTATTGGATTTAGGTCAGGCGAGTGTGGGGGCCATTCAATGGTATCAATTCCTTCATCCTCCAGGAACTGCCTGCATACTCTCCCCACATGAGGCCGGGCATTGTTGTGCACCAGAAGGAACCCAGGACCCACTGCACTAGTGTAGTGTCTGACAATGGGTTCAAGGATTTCATCCCGATACCTAATGGCAGTCAGGGTGCCATTGTCTAGCTTGTAGAGGTTTGTGAGTCCCTCCACAGATATGCCTCCCCTGACCATCACTGACACACCACCAAAACGGTCATGCTGAACGATGTTCCTGGCAGCAGAACGTTCTCCACGGCTTCTCCAGACGCTTTTTCGACTGTCACATGTGCTCAGGGTGAACCTGCTCTCATCTGTGAAAAGCACAGGGTGCCAGTGGTGGACCTGCCAATTCTGGTGTTCAATGGCAAATGCCAATCGAGCTCTATGGTGCCGGGCAGTGAGCACAGAGCCCACTAGAGGTCGTCGGGCCCTCAGGCCACTTTCATGAAGTTTGTTTCTGATTGTTTGGCCAGAGACATTCACACCAGTAGCCTGCTGGAGGTCATTTTGTAGGGCTCTGGCAGCACTTATCCTGTTCCTCCTTGCATAAAGGAGCAGATACCGATCCTGCTGATGGGTTAAGGACCTTCTATGGCCCTGTCCAGCTCTCCTAGAGTAATTGCCTGTCTCCTGAAATCTCCTCCATGCTCTTGAGACTGTGCTGGGAGACACAGCAAACCTTCTGGCAATGGCACATATTGATGTGCCATCCTGGAGGAGGTGGACTTCCTGTGCAACCTTTGTAGGGTCCAGGTATGGCGTCATGCTACCAGTAGTGACACTGACCCTAGCCAAATGAAAAACTAGTGAAAACAGTCAGAAAAGATGAGGAGGGAAAAAAATGTCAATGGCCTCCACCTGTAAAACCATTCCTGTTTTGGGGGCCGTCTTATTGTTGCCCATCTAGTGCATCTGTTGTTGATTTCATTAACACCAAAGCAGCTGAAACTGATTAACAACCCCCTCTGCTACTTGCCTGACCAGATCAATATCCCAGGAGTATCATTGACTTGATGCTAGACTCTGATTACAAAGTGTTTCTTTCATTTTTTTGAGCAGTTTATAAACTTGTAGGGGCCATCTTCACACTTCATTTTTCTGCAATTGCATGAGTGACAAACCCGTTCTAAACAACCCGCACCATCGTTATCATTCATGTCATCCTTGCGGGGGGCAGAAAAATATGGGAGAGAAGGTTGAATCTGGGCAAAGTCACGTCTCTGAGTTTATTTTCTGTCTTTGGCGTGTCTGTTTGTGAAAGAGAGAAGAGCCGAGATCCTGATGATCTTTGCTGATCTCTCAGGTGTACCAGTTTATGACGTGGAGGTGAGGAGCAGAAAATGTTTTCTTCACTTCTCATCACAGGACACACCCTTCTGTCATTCACTTTTACAGAGATGGCCAGTTTATGAAGGTGAGATCTGAAGATCTCAATGACAATCTCTGTAAAATATCTCCAGCCCAGAACTGGAGAATATGGGTGAGAAGCTGCTGTGATGTGAGGAAGATGGCTTCTTCCTTCCTATTATCAGCATCAGTGGGGTTAAAGGATGAGTTAACCTTTTGGAACATGTTACATGTTCCACCTGTTTTTAGGGTGGACCGTGTAACATGTTCCTTTAGCTTAGTGTTTCTCAATCCAGTCCTCATGGACCCCCAACAGGTCATGTTTTCAGGATTTCCATTATTTTGCACAGGTGATTTGATCAGTTTCACTGCCTTAGTAATTACCACAGCTGTTTCATCTGAGGGAAATCCTGAAAACATGACCTGTTGGGGGTCCATGAGGACTGGAGTTGAGAAACACTGCTTTAGCTGCAGCAGTGCCCACCACCCCTCCTCCTCTTCCTTTCATAGATAGTACGAAACTTCTCCCCGTATTATCTGTCCGATTTGAAAACAACGTGGCTATGCCGGGCTCCGCCCACATTGCTGCGTCATTCATTCATGGACTTCCGTGAATAAATGAGCTGCAAGTTCTGACAGCCCTAGTGGCTGTGCGCTCGTAGATTTCAATGAACTACCACAGTGCTGTGGAGCGCCGTCGTATTTCATTGAAGCTTCCTGTCAGAATATCTGCTTGGCCGTACATCCCGTACATCTCTGTAGAATATCGCAAGCAGATATCACGACAGGTCTGCAGGAGACCTGCATGGCACCAGTGATTACTGATCCCCTGGTGCAATGCTTTCCAGGCGCCTTTGGACAAAAATTATAAATGCACATTTTTTTTTTTTTACTACAAAAAAATGTGCATTTATTCTCTTTGTCCAAAAAAGGTGAACTTCTCCTTTAAACATTGATTATAAATTATAAGTAGATATGTTTATGTATATATACCGTGTATATAATATATGTACACACATACAGTATAGTTACAATGTATTGTCACATTCACATCTGAGCAATGCAGAATTGCACAATCCTTGACACAATCCCAAATTGTGCTAAAAGTGTATTAAAAAATACGCAGTGCGCTTGTGGGTGCCATTTATTGTTAATGGCACCCCAAATTCTGTTAGCAAACATGCATTTTTGCTGCACATTTTGTCATTTGACAAATATGCTATCAACGCGCCAAAATGCACATTGAACAAACACAAAATGAACAAACACAATGTGTATTGAAATTTTTATCTGTATTTTGGTGCCGTTTTTTACATTTATTTTGGCTCATTTTTTAATCTGCGTTTTGTGTGTGTTCTGGAAACGCGTGCAAAATACATGTCGTGTTTGTGATGCCATTATTTGTTAATGGCCCCCCAAAAGTGAGAAGATGTGCCGTTTACCAAATACGTATAAAAACTAAAAACCTGAAAAAAAGAGCCAAAATGTGTGTTACAAAACCACACCAAAATGCGTGTTAAAATAACCTGTGCCAAAATGTGCATTAAAGCGTCCAAATGTGTGTTTAGAGAAGCGCCAAAATGCACACTAAGAAACCCATGCCAAAATGCGTGTTAAAATAATACAGCATGTTAAAAAGCGGCAAAATGCACTTAAATAATGCCAAAATGCACGATAAAAAGGAGCCAAAATACACATCTACCCCTGGTTAACATATCCACGTTCCTGTGGTCCACGTTTTTCGTTTGAATGGACTCCCGGGACATGCAGGAAAGAAGTCCCTGCACTTCTTCAAACGCAGCCCGCACGGGAACCTCGGTTACCAGTATGGCTGCAATTTCCAGTGTCCCCCCCCCCCCCACCCCCCCCCCCCCCCCCCCCCCCCCCCCCCCCCCCCCCCCCCCCCCCCCCCCCCCCCCCCCCCTCCCCCCCCCCCCTCCTTGGGCGGCGTGCTGGGCAGCATTCCTCTGTGTAGGTGGTGCCGCTGCACAGATGTTTGTGCGGTTCCACAGCGGCACCACCTACACAGATGTGAACCTAGCCTTAGGCAGCCGCACCACCCACACAGAGGAATGCGGACCCCTGGTCAGGTGCCATTAATTCTAATGGAAACACCGCCCACATTGAAAAAAGCAGCCAAACTGGGAACCAAGGTTCCCGTGCAGCCTGCTTTTTTGGAAGTAGTTCAGGGACTTCTTCCCTGCGTGTCACGGAGCAAATGAATGGACTATCATGCCCGCACAAAACATGGCCGGCACGGCCGCATACATGTGAACCTAGGGTTAAAGGACGTGACAATATGTGCATAAAAAGTACCAGTGGTCAGTGCTTATTATGTTCATGTAATGACACCGTCTTTGTAATTTTGGTGTCTCGGTTTAAACTCAGGTGATCTGTAATCACACAATTATCTCACCAGATCACATTCAGTCCTCCTCCTTCTACACAGATCTCAGCTGAAAAAAATGTTCTCTTCTCCTTCTGAGAACAAATGTTCTCGGCTTCATTAACAGGAGAACAGAGACGTTTTTTTTTTTTTTCCTGAGAACTGAAATGAGAAATTACCTTTGCTTAATAAACGTACAACTTTGACTGATACGTTCATCCAAGAAGTTTAGTAACAATCCTAAGGTGTGAAGGGGAGGAAGATTATTGTCTGTCTGGCACACATTTTGACAATTGGTTTGGTGGATATTGATGAGATCCTTTCCTCTCTGGGATCAGATCACCAGCACAGGATAGTTCTGTCATTGGTGGAAAGGTGAGGAGTTGTCTGTAGGAACCAATTTCCATGGTTCTTCTTCTAATAGACAAAACCAGATGAGTTCCTCCATCCAATAGATGGATATGGGGGGGCAGATTTCCTATAAAGCATCCAAGAGGAAGCGTGACATAAAAGAGTTAATGTGGGAAAGGGAGGAACTATAGCTCAGTATGAATAGCTAATGAGAGATGTCATCTGATTAGTGATTGGGAAGGGCTGGAGCTTGGGATGCCTTCACATTCATTGGTCATGTGATCATTGGGCGGAGTGAATGCTCTTATATCTGGGTGAAGAGGAGACACTGTCAGACATTTGTGTGTTGGAAAGAAGAGATGTTTTTGGGGAGGATTATGATAGAAAAAGTCAATAATACTGAAGTGGTTTCTAGAAAAAAAAGCTTGATTCATAGAGGAGACGAACAGAAATGACTTTTATCTCAGTATAGAGAGAAACAACTTGTTTATTAGTACAGGGATTGCAAACAAGTAGAGATCTAGATCAGAGAGCTCAGTCCAGGGAGAGCCAACAGAGAGATTTTGTTATTAGAGACTGAGTTCAGGCCATGGAAATCACTCAGAAATAGGATTGGTATCTTCTGAGGTTCTAGCAATGAGAAGATCCAGAGAGTCAAGTATTTTGTAGGGAGTCGTTAATACCAAAGTTGAATTATTGGGAAGGAGAGCTTAAAGAAAATGTTAATGTATATAGAATTCTATGGGCTGGGCTGTGTGTATATGTAGAGCTCTGTGGGCCAGGCTGGGAGTGTGTAGAGATCTATGGGCTGTGCAAAGCTCTCGCTGGGTGAGGTTACATCTACAAAGGGAAATTCACCTTATATGGGGTTGGGAAATGAGGGATAGAAGATTCTTCTCAGCTTCTCTTGTATTTTGGAATAGAAATCGAACAATGCCTTCAGTATAAAAGTGTGTTCAGACTCAGATCAATACCCAAATGGGGGATTCTTGGAAATATAGACATGTCTGATCACCAAATTTTGAGTGAAATGACAGACGCTGGAAGTTTTAGTTTTGGTAATACTTTGTACTGAAAGGTTGTCGATTAGCCCCTGCTATCAGTCTTTATCAGGCTGTTGAAGGTACGACGCGTCGGGGAGATTGACTTCATCTCAGAAAAGACAAACACATACACACAGTGATAGTTGAAATCAATCTCTCAATTTTATTAGGGGAAGAAAATTAATATAACAGAAAAAAGAAAGGCGGGGGGGCACAGAGTATCAAAAAAGCTGAGTTGTCGGTAATTGGCTGAATACAAAGACAAACATTGACGTCAATTCTGAAAAGTGATGAGAAGCGGAGTTTCACTTTCCCAACAAATAAGTTTCTAAATTGTTTTAAAACACTTATCTACTCTTACAATAGAATCTCGCTAGATACTTGTCAAGGCTATAAACATGACTTTCTCAGGCCTTGAAATCAGTTACAAGTATCCAACAATTATTTTCCCATGGGACAGAAGTATTTGACCTTTAATTATATCATAACAAACAGGTTGCTGTTAGTACAAAGAAATAATTGGATACTATCTCCTCCACCAAGGCTATGCAAAGATAAAATATAGAAGAATATTGTGAGTACAGTTCTAGAACACATAACAACAGACAGCATATTTTCATTAACTCATTCTGGGTAAAATACAAAACAATCAACATGTTAAAAACAAAAATATAGAATAGAGTGGGGGGGGGGGGGGAAACAAAATGACAGACCTAAAAAAACATATATTTCCCTTCATGTACCATCAGACACTACACACCTCAGGGCACTTGTCTGTTCTATTAAAATTCAGTGTATGCTTAGTGTATCATGTTGTGGACTTTTAGGCATCCTACACACCCAAAAACATTTAGTCTCATAATAGGGTAGTAGTACACACTGCTCCTCCCCCACAGCTTGCAGATACATTTTTCCCAAAATGTTCAACCATGTTCTCTAACACAGAAGTAAACAGTTTCTGTGTCAGTTGTTGTCCCATTAAGCATTGTAGGACTCTGATCCCCACATGCATGATGGTAATTTTTGTCTTCCACGGCAGCTGGAGTGCCCTAGTCTGTGGGTTTCGGTTCAGTCATACTGAAGGGGGTGCTTATTGCAGGAAACTACCGGGGGATTTGGTGAAGCTGGAGCAGTCATGTGTAGCGGCTGTGCATTGTAACCAATCGCCTTTCTCCAGCTTGTTCAGTTAATTTCTGGGAAAGAGTCTAAAGTAGATCGCTTCCATGCCCAACTGCTCCAGATTTTGCTTCTGTTTTATTAAATTCCCCATTGAAATATCCTCTTTACATTTTCTCAACTTTTTTTTTTTCCCAGTCAAGGTGCTCTCTAGAATTTTTTCTCAATCTAAAATGTTAACTTAGTTTTTTCTATAAAGTAGTAACATCTACATATGATACCAACATTTATTACAGATACTTATATAGCGCAGTCAATTTTACACAGTACTTTACATATAGTACATTCACATCAGTCCCTAACCCTCAAGGGGCGTACAATCTAAGGTCCCTAACTTGCTTTCATACATACACATACTAGGGACAATTTTTTAGGATCCAATTAACCTAGCATGTCTTTGGAGTGTAGGAGAAACCAGAGTACCCTGAGGAAACCCGCACAGGGAGAACATGCAAACTCCAGGCACGTGGTGCCGTGGTTGGGATTCAAACCAATGACCCGAGTACTGCCAGAGGGAAGTGCTAATCATTTTAGCCACTGTTCTGCCCTAATTTTTATTAAGTAAAACTTAGCACACTGCTACTGACTAGTATGCCAATGTTTTCTCTTCTCCCTCAGTTCCTCACCCAGTTAATGTGATGCCCAGCACTGATGGATAGTCTGGGGAGTGTCAAACAAGGATTCTGCATGCAGCCAACGTCTTCAACTGATGTCATTGGTTGTTAGGATGCTGGCGGCTAGAAGGACGTTATGGTGCAAAATAACCTCCTGGCTTTTATGTAACTAAAACTAGGCTTGTTCCACCCACTGGCTTGTATACAAGTTTTTTTTTTTTTATTTTTTTTTTGAAATTTTAGACACTTTATCAAAGCATCCCACGGTGTCTCTGCGCTCTGGTTGAAAGGCTGCTGTAACCTATACAAAGTTCTGTGGCTAGGGAACTCTACCAAGCTTTGTAAAGTGAAATTTGTGCAGGCTCCAGAAAGTGTGCTACAAAGTGGACACTGGGTGGGTGGAGCCTGCAGGCCCCCTGTGTGACTAGTTACGCCATCAGGTCACAGCAGTGCCCGGAGCTGAAAGCTGCTCTTGGAAGGACCATCAGCTAGGGATGCACTGACGTGTCTGCAATGTCTAAACGTGAAGGACACATGATGGGTAATTGGTCTATGTGGCTCTTCTCCCACCACTAGTATCCAAAGTCTTTGCCGTGCACCTGTCGGTGTAATGGTAGGTGAAGAGGGAGGTTGCAGTAAGGAAGTACTTGTTGGACATTACTTCCCCAAGATATACCGGACATATTTGTTGAAGTATGTCCCGTTTGTACAACAAATTTGAGGGAACATTTAACAAGATACTAATGCTGTGATCTGTGTTTAGGACCATTAGCATTCTTACAACATAACAGACTAATCTATATTTCAGCAATCCTTTTGTGGCAACTACATCCCTTGTTTTCTGTTTGGACCTTTTTTTTACCTGGGGAATTCACCACCATTAACTACTGTAGAATGTGTACACTTTGGATGAAGGAGCACAGGGGGTTTATTTTGCATGCATTTTCACTCTGGGGGAGGTCTGTTAGACGTTAGCAGTTTTCAAAGAAATTATGTTCTCAATCCCGCTCACTTTAACAGCATTCTGCTTTTTATGGCTTTTGATTATTGAAGCTTGCACCCAAATACGATACCGAATTACTGGAGGAACACAAAGGCCGGACCACCTGGTGACAAGCTAACAGCCAAACCTGGACAAATATATTTAGCCACCGTAACTAGATATTTTCATGTAATGTCAGAAAAGTCTCATTTTAGAGTTCAGAAATTAAGGGTTGGCTTTGGTCTTTGCTAACCCCGTGGTTTTATTTTTTTTTTTTTTCCCACCTCAGCTCCGATAATGATGAAGCTGTTACATGTCAGTTTTTTCTGGAGGCATTTCAGATTTCCAGAGCAGGCAAACATATTTTTACAATGTCCATAGCAGAGCACCTCTTATGGACATTGAGGTCCAACATGTCTCCAGAACCTGATTTGGCTTCAATAGTGAATTTCCTCCACTTTCCAGGTGCAAAGGTGAGATCCTTTTTTTTTTTCTTCCATTTTGACACCAAGCAAGTCCCTGTATTTTTTGGTCAAATCAACAGTGTACTAAGACATTTTTACCTTCATCTAGGACATGAGGCTTGTAAAATTCCCCTGAGAAATATCAGTTGTCTGTTTTTAATAGGTGAGCATAGGGGGTTATGTTTCTACCTCCGTTCCAGTAGTAAGTTAAGTTGTTTTATGATCTGTAAGAAGACACAAAGCACTTCATGAAGATCCTGAATGGACATCATTTGCTCTTTATGCCATACAAATTTACCGTACTCCTAGTTGGGTTTCCTTCCTGAAAGCATTTCTGCATTCCATGACAGGTGAATGTTTTACAATGTCAATGGCAGAGCAACCCTTGGGGGCATAGAGGGCCAACATGTCCAAAAACCTTTTTGCCTGCCTGAGAGAACTTCCTTCACCTTTCTTGGTGCTAAGATCCTTTTTTTGACTTGCCACCAAGCAAAGTCCTCATACATTGGAACACAAATCTGATTCTTTCCAAGGCAGGCACCCAGTGCTAGCAGTGTACACCAGGACACCAAAGGTTCACACATCAGTGCTTGGGGGGGGTGGTGGCAGCAGCAATTATTCCTTTTTTTTTTTTTTTTAGAGTGCATAGTTCAGCAGCTGTATATGGAATGAATTTGAATATAGATGGTACTTGTGGACCTGGAGCCTTGTGAGTCCGAAATCTGCCACTTTTGATGGCATTGCATTCAAAGTCCATCAGCAGAATATTGTCCAGCTTGGATGTCCTGATAAACCATTTCTATGCTCTGTATGAAGTCCAATGCACTTGCTACCTGTGTAACACAGCATTTTACCATATCTTCATTTAAACCTGTAGAAACCTACACCTTTTTGCAGGTATGCCAGGGCAGTACACAAGCCTGCGTTGGGGCCTAGGGGCATGAGGATAAAATGTTCTCATGCATGTGCATTTTTTGTGTTGCCGTTTTTTAAAGAGCTAAACTTTGTTCCATGCCTGGTCTGAAGCTATTAAAAGAGTGGCGGGCAAGTAACTGGCACTATTTTATACCTGATTGTTTACCGTTTTGGGTCACTAGACACATTATGGTATGAAGGCATTACACGAAGCGTCCTAATGGTGTGAAGTCAGTTGAAGGGTAACCAAGTGTAACTGAAGTATACAGTCACTGTAACGGCCTTTTTTGTTGGCATTTGCCTGTTGTGGGTGGAAAGGTCTCTAGCAGCAAGGGAGATGCTGTTGGCACTCCTTTTTTTTTTTTTTTTTTTCACGTGGGGTCTGTCTCCCATCACAACAGGAATAGATCTGCACCATAGAGGTTCCCATCCTGTACAGAAGCTCAAAGTCTAAGTTAAATGCACTGTAGAGCCCTGTTAATCTACCTGGAGAGGTAGTGGAAAATGCTGGACAGGTGGATGTGGACAAGGCTAAGCATGCCCCCCCCCTAATTGCAAGTCAACAGTGAACGTGTACATATGTATGGGGACCTGGATGAGTTATTGTGCAAGTGTACACGGTGTAGATTCATCTGAGTGGAGGCTCCCTTAAGGTTGAGTATTCCCCATGGCATCCTCAGCCTTGCCCCAGGGCATGGATGTAAATGGCACTAAATTTTTAAATGTAAAATCATCCAGGTAGCATACCATTAATGTATCCATAGGTGAGATTTGATAAAAGGTAAATATCCATATTTGTATAGAGAATCTCCATCCCCTTTTTTACCCTCCCTCCCTCCCTCATTTGCAATCCTCCTACAGCTCATTTTTCAGAGTGGAGATTGGTGTTAAAACTTCAGGTCCTGCAGGACATTTTTGGGTTTGTGTGTTTGGTTTTTTTTTTTTTTGTTTTGTTTTGTTTTTGTCTTTTTAAAGGGGTACTGTTTTGATTTTATTTTTCAGCTGAGCTTTTTCAGAGGGTCTATCAGTTGTACACAATTACTGTCCTATCTTGTGTGTACACAATTTCTTTGATTTTCGATACAATCCAAAATATTGGTTCACCTTTTTTAAACTGATTTACTTTGTGTTCCAGGGCTAAGGGATTGACAGATGTTGGCGGTGGGACTGGATCACTGACTGACAGATGTTGGTCTACTAAGGACACCAACAGATGTTTTTTGGGTAGTGGTATTACTGGGACAAATGGCGCTTGGTTCACTTGAGTGGGATAGCTGCACTGTGCTTTTTTAGGGAGCACAAGGACAGAACCAGGGAGGTATCTCCTATTTTTTTTTTTTTTTTTTTTTTTTTTTTTTTAATTTAAAAACTATAGAAAAACAATATCCACTTAACTTTTGGAACTGAAGAAAGCTGCATAGTAGCTCAGTCCCTAGGTTCTCTAAAGGAAGGGCCAGAACCGCCTCCATTTTTTTGAGGCTGAGGTCCTATTATTTAAACCTCTTCAGCATCGTCCTGCAGATGTTAGTCTGTGGTGGGCAGTGCTCTCCTATATGTGGTGGCATACTGGTAAAGCAGGCAGATTTGGACAAACCTAGAATATTGTGTGCTGCCACTAATTTTTGTGAATAAGCAAATTGAAGCTGCTGCAAACTACCAATTTAGTGTTTTTTCACACAAAAGGTTCAGTGTTGCGCTACTGCATAAAAATACCAAATGGCTATAAAGGAGGATTTTTTGTGGTGACACAAGTCACACAATCTCCCACTTTAACACGTTCAATTAGCAGTTTTCCTGCTGAGTAAGTGAATCCACTTTCCTGGTGCTGTTAGCCTTCTGAATGGAAATGCACCACCACCACACTGGTGACATTAAAGATGGACCCTCCCCTCCATGGGTTGACCCATAAATTTATAATAGGTCAAATTGCATGGTTTTTCCCCCCTTAGATGGTGAGTCCTCTCAGGTCTCAATCCTCCTTTTTGTAGCAATCACTCATAAAGGATATCTGTCTTTCACTTTACTATTGTAATATGATTCTATTTATCTTGCACTACATAAGGCCACCATAGTGTGTGTTCAAAAGATTCCATTTTATTAAAATAGCACGCACATTTTACATGTAGTATCGCATTGGTAAACATTTCGGCTTGTTCCAGTGCGCACACAACGTCCCAAGTGCACTTCCAAGACTTTGGCTCTGATGTTACCTGGCTTCTCCCCACACTTATTCCACAAATCACATGACTGAATCCATGCACTTCTCCCCAACGTTTTTACAGCGTAAAGACTTCTAAGGCTGGATTCGCACATGTGCAGATTGAAGCTCAGGTTTCACAGCTAGTTGACACATTAGTTCTTTGGTTCAGATCGTGTTTACATGAGGTCCAGGACAGCACCATGGCTGGTGGCTTGTTGTTCAAAATGAACTGCAAGGGCACTAATGAGTTCTCCTAGTTCATTCACAAGCCCTGCAGCTTTCAAACAGCCCACATAGAGGTACATGCACAAAGCTGCAGGGCTTGTCTGTAGGAGCCTGACATTGTGCCAATGTTCCACTGATCACGGGTGCAGTGCTTTCCAGGCTCTTTCAGGAAAAATGTGTTTTTTTTTTTTTTTTGTTTAGTTTTTTTTTTTTTTGTGGGTTTTTTTTTTTTTTTTTTTTTTTCAATGAAAACTGCACATGGTTTGTTCTGAAGGGCTGCCACTTTGAAGAAAGAATCCTCACAATCTCACAGTAAATATTTAAAGTCCATTTGTGAGGTTGCAGACACTAACCTATATAGGAGTTTAAGACAAGATACAAAGTGCTAAACACCCACACTAACCAAAAACTTTCACTGGTTTTGAGTGAAGCAGAGCAATCCAAAATCAAACTCGTTCCTAGAAGTTGCTGCACAAAACATAATTTTTGCTCTTGGCAATGCCGTAACAATTAATCTTTTTGACTTTTTTTTTTTTTTTTTATAGCAAAATGCTAAAACCTTTTAAAGTCTTATGCAGGCCATAGATGGGTTAAAAATCGGCCGTTTTTTTTTTTTTTTTTTATTACATTTCTGATTTGTAGTTTCACTTGATTACTCCAAAGTATAAGATTTGGCTCCACCACAGTGAGGGGCTAACAAGAGTTCTATCATTGGCTTACCTCCTAACTTAGATGAAATGTAAGGGAAGGACACACAGCATAAAGTATGCAAGCATAGAAAACACCCTCGCCATAGTTTTTTAGAGGTTGGATGAAAGGTTTTGTCACAATGTTCTTCATAGTGAAATCGTTTTTTTGTTTTTTTTTTTTTTTTTAGATCGTAACATAACGAGAAATAACGGAGATCAGTGGAACAGAGGGAATTTGGTTCCCAAAATGAGGAAAACTTGGAGCTTTTGCACTGGACAATGATGCCATGCCATTTTTTTAGTAGCATAAAATCTGTAGCAGAAATGGTGAAAAGGATAATGACTATACACTTGTGGTGTGGTCCTAAAAATGTCAAGTTTGACTACAAAATAAATCTTATTGGCACTTTTTTTTTATTCTTTCAAAAAAATTATACATGAGAGTTGACCAAATTTTTTTTTTTATTTAAATAATTTGCTACTTTTTTTTTTTTTTTTTTTTTTCATCCAATGTCTACCTCTACATCAATAGGTAGAGGATTCATCAACAAACTTGATAATGTTGTCCTGCTGTGGCTCTGGAGTCAGCTCAATCTGATATCTGGATGTGTCTGTTTTTAAAATATCAGACTCAGAACTGAAATTAGACAGGATGGAGACCCTGCTCTGTGAGGTGTTCAGGTGAGAAGCCTTACATAAGGATTCATCAGACCGTACAGAAGAACTGCTTTCTATGGATCCTCATGCTTGTCTTGTGGCTGGATCTGGGGATCCTTCTTTCCTGTTTTCACTCATGTATTTTAGGACTTCTGTAGTTTTTGACTTTTTAATATAGTTAATGGTCAAAATGCCAGTCAACACAACTTTTTTATGTTTCTCATCAGGAATGGTGTCCTGCCATGGAAACTGCCCCGTGAGTAGAATATAGATGACTATACCAAAAAGCCCCACACATCAAGGATGCTTTTTCTACAACCAGCCTATCAGACATGGTAATTTCACACATTTTCTGGAGCTATATAGGAGTTGGTGCCACACTTGGCTCTAATTACTGTCCCTTTGCCCTTAGCAAGACCAATGGCACGCATGGTCAAACACAATATTGTCTCTGGCTTTACATCCATATGTGCCAGTCCTTTCTCCTCTATGAATTTTGAGGACATTGGAGATCGAAGGATAAAAACTTTCATATTTTACACATCTTATGTCACTCCAATTCTACCGCACAGGTCTGTCTGGTTGAAAACCTTATTTAACTGATCACACAAAGTGGTTTTATTGGTATATTCTATAACATTGAAATAGACAAACTCCTGATATGTATGCATTCCGTTCCTGATCCTTCTCAGAATCCTGAGATTACTACATTTTTTTTTTTGTCCTGTAACTTTGAGCTATATTTATAGCTTCTCATCTTTCCCAGCCACTTCATGCACAGAATAGAAACTCTGAGGTTCTATGAACAGAACCCACTTTATCCAAGCTTAAAGCAGAGCTCAAGTCAAACTGTAGCTGCTGACTTTCAAAAACCAGCCACTCGCCTGTCCCACCTTCCAGCGGCACACTGAAGCACCTTTTCACCAGCTGTCCTCACTCCCCAGTGTGAGCACTGTGACAGCTTGTGGCTTCAGACCTGGGTGCCCATGCGCAAGTAGTGCTGTGCCTTGTGAATGGTCCTTGTCTTCTGGGATCTGTCATGTCCCAGAAGACTATGGGGGAGGATAGCTAACGCTTCCGATTGACCTGTCATTAGGCGCCTTTCCCCCCCCCGTTGCCCCCTGACACTTGAATTCTCCAACATTAAAATGTTATAACCCAATGCACAATAAGGATAGAAGGATGGAGTTACAATATACATTTTCCTTCACCAGAATACTGACTCCTCTGAATACTGAACATCCAATAGAATAATAAACAAGCATAGGCCAGCATGGCTGAAAAAGTGTCCCATTTTTTTGTCTTTCTTAAAATTGCATACACCTCATAAACCTCTGCAGGATTATCAGAATGTTCATTAAATAAAGATCCATTGATTGGTTAGATGAAAGTGACCTTACCTTTAAGATGAAGGATTCAGCTGTGATGATGTTGGATTAGTTTCTCAGAGTATTCAGTTCCTCTGCAGATCAACACCAGACAACGTCACCAAATCTCCAGCTGTGTTTGTAGTAGATGGATATACTGGAAACTCTGGAAATAGTCACTGATCAGAGGAGGGAGAGGCCCGCTTTATACAAGGGAGATGGGTGGGGAAGGAAGAGATTTGGAGGGCTTCCTTTTTGGCTGACATCTAATGGAAATGTGTAAAGTAAACCCTGATTTTTGTTCTTGCTGGTTTTTTTTTTTTTTTTTTTTTTATAAAGGTTTTTTAGAGAATAGGTGATTAGGAATAAACATGGAATCCAAATACTTGAATGGGTTTTAAACTTAAACCTTACACCATAACTAGAACATAAAAGATTAGTTTTAATTAGCTTTAATTTTTTACTTTGATTCCTGATTGATTAAAATGTACAACAGGGAAACCGGGTCTGTATTGGTTGTGTTGTGTACACAGGAGGGGTCTGAAGGGTATTCCTGTCCTGAATGCAGAGAAGAGTTCCAGGAGTGACCTGCACTGCGGAGGAACATAACACTGCGTAATATAGAGAATTTCCTGTCTGCTCATCCAGATCAGGAGGAGTCCGGGGCCTTCTGTACTTACTGTATTCACACTCCTGTACCTGCTGTGAAATCCTGTCTGCGTTGTGAAGCGTCTGTGTGAACATCACCTGAGTCCACAGCAAGTCACAAGAACAAGTCTTATGTGACCCCACCACTTCCTGGGAGAACAGGAAATGCTCCCTCCATAAGGAACTACTGAAGTATTGCTGCACTGAGGACTCCTGTATCTGTGTCCTGCAGGCTGGATGGAGAACATCAGGGACTCCAGGGGGGACTCTAGAAGAGGCCTCCTGAGAGAAACTGAAGAATGTTCTGCAGAAACTGACGGGGGGGGGGGAGATGAGCACATTTAAAAACATGTCCTATAAATGCGTTTTTAGAGCCGCTGTATTGCAAAATGTAGCTGTCCATAATAGTTGTTGAACCTGCATATCTGTATTCTTTTTTTATTTTACATGCTAAACTCTCTACCTGGAGTGAGGCAAGAACAAAAACTGATGACCTGGTCTTGATACGTAAATGGAAGACTTGCAGACTCCTGGTCCCCTCCCTCTTTTTTTTTTTTTTTTTTTTTTTTTTTTTTTTCCTGGTTTCGGGGCCATAATCCAATGTTTTTTTTGAATAGAAATGACTGCCCTGCACAAGGGACTGTTACTCTGCGCCCTCAACTGGAGGCAAAATGGCTGCACCGGAAGATGCAAGGCGCTAGTTCTTTAAAGGTAATAAAATATAAATTTAAATTTACTAAGATTATGTAAAGAGGATAGTGAGATCCTTTTAATAACTTGGAATAACATGATCCATCTGTCATAGGACAAAAGCAAAGAGAATGAAGAGGGTATACTGCCCCCTGGACCCCATCCCCTCTCAACTCCTCCGGTCACCCCCCTCTTCCCTCATCCGCTCCCTTACCCACATTTTTAATCTCTCCCTCTCTACTGGCGTATTCCCCTCCCCCCTAAAACATGCGCACATCACCCCCATACTCAAAAAGCCCTCCCTGGACCCCACTGACCTCAACAACCTCAGACCAATTTCCCTGCTGCCACTCACTTCCAAGCTCCTTGAGCGCTTGGTCTTCGATCGCCTAAGCTCCCACCTAGATGACAACAACCTCCTTGACCCACTACAGTCCGGCTTCCGTCCCCCCTACACTCCACCGAAACTGCCCTCCTCAAAATCACCAACGATCTACTAACCGCCAAAGCCAAAGGCGACTACTCTGTCCTCCTCCTCCTAGACCTCTCTGCGGCCTTTGACACAGTCGACCACCCCCTCCTCCTTAATAAACTACTCTCCCTTGGCATCAGAGACACCGCTCTCTCCTGGTTCTCGTCCTATCTATCCCAACGCTCCTTCAGTGTCACCTACAATGGTGCCACCTCCCCTTTCTCTCCCCCTCTCTGTTGGGGTCCCCCAGGGCTCTGTCCTTGGACCCCTTCTCTTCTCCATCTACACCTCCTCCCTTGGCAAACTCATACACTCCCACGGCTTCAATTACCACCTCTATGCTGATGATACTCAAATCTACCTATCCACCCCTCACCTCACCCCCTCATTCTCCGCCCGCATCACTCACCTCCTAAACGACATCTGACTGGATGTCGCTCATTTTCCTCAAACTCAACCTCTCCAAAACCGAGCTTCTCATCTTCCCCCCAGCCCCCGCCCCCCCCCCCCCCATCCTTTCCATCACTACTAACAACACCACCATCAATCCCGCCCAGCAAGCCAAGGTCCTTGGCGTCACTCTGGACTCAAACCTTTCTTTTCAACCTCATATCAAATCCCTCACAAACACATGCAGGCTCCACCTCCGGAACATCGCCAGGATACGTTCCTTCCTTACCACAGACACCACTAAACTACTAGTACACTCCCTGATTATCTCACGCCTGGACTACTGCAACTCCCTCCTCACCGGCCTACCCCAGTGCAGGCTCTCCCCGCTTCAGACCATCCTGAACTCAGCGGCCAGACTCATCCACCTCACCAGCCGCTCCACCTCTGCCACCCCCCTCTGCCTCTCCCTCCACTGGCTCCCCATTGCCCAACGCATTAAATTCAAATTGCTCACCCTGACCTATAAGGCCATCCACAACACTGCCCCTAACTACCTCACCGATCTGATTCCCAAGTACCACCCTACCCGTACCCTTCGCTCTTCACAGGACCTTCTTCTATCTTGCTCCCTGGTCTCCTCCTCCCACGCACGACTGCAAGACTTCTCCAGGTCCTCCCCCATCCTCTGGAACTCACTACCCCAATCCATCAGACTGTCACCGTCCCTCCTCACCTCACCTTCAGGCGCTCCCTGAAAACCCACCTCTTCAGGGAAGCCTACCCCACCCTCACCTAACAGCCGCTGCCCTTCCCCTCCTCCTACCACTCCATCCCCCACAGCCGTTTCCTCCTGTGCCTCTACCCCCCCCCTCCTAGATTGTAAGCTCGAAAGAGTAGGGCCCTCTAACCCCTTGTGTACTGTTTGATGTTACTGTTCTGTTTCATGTATTGTCCCCCCCCTATTGTACAGCGCTGAGCAAACCCTTTGGCGCTATATAAACTCGATAAATAAATAAATAAATAAATAAATATATTGAATATATGGAAACTTAAGGAGGAAAAAATATATATTTTTGTTTAAAACCATCAATCAGGTTATGACTTAAAAATGATCATCCAAAATAAGTGTATATAAAGAACTAAAATGCTATCTCACAAAAGGTTGCTGCAACAGTTTGATAGCAATATACGCTCCATAGGGCCAAATATATGCAATCCAACAAATGTTCTACACACGTGGTTACATACTAAGGATCCAGATCAATGAATTAAGGATGGTAAAAGTGTGAACGAGTTGGGATGTCAGACAATTAAGGAAAATGAGCAGCTATAAGAGAAACTGTGCCTTCAGAATAGGAAGCATAAAGTAATTGAGGGTCCACTGTAAGACTACTGCTGATATGGAACATGTACAATGAATAGGAATGGATGGTGTCTGGGTAGGAGCTCAGCAGTAGATCAAATTGTGAACTGTATCCCATGGGATCCAGACTTCCCAGGGTAAAGATCCAATATGCTTCTCTCCTACATAACCTCTGGTATCTTGTCCCAGGGTCTAAATGGTCCTTTTATGCCTTCCATACCAAAGACCCTGAGGTCCAACAGACTACAGTTGGACCTCCTTTTTGAAGTGGTGAGGGATAGGAGTAGTGGTGTTTTTTTTTTTTTTTTTGTTTTTTGTTTTTTGTTTTTTGTTTTTTTTTTTTTTGTTAAATCGCTTATGTTCACTGATCCGGCCCACATATAGGGCAGCCACATGGACAAATAATCCCATAGACAACATGGGTGGTGCCACAGGTAATTATATTTAAAGTGAAAACGCAGCACACAAATTTAATACAGTACATGACTATTTTAAAAAAAGTATAAAGTGTCCAAATGTGTAGCCAAATAAGTTTCCTAGTTCTGATCCTTCAGTGAGAATAGGGACTAGTAGTATTGTAACACCTCTGATAGTAGAGATTTTCTTTTTTGAATATTCATTTTGTCCATTGTGCTTAATGAAGAGTGTAAAATTACAATTGCCCCAAAAACAAATCAATGTTTTTTTTTTTTTAAGATTGTACTGTTATTACTGTGTATTGCATTTTGGGCTTCCATATGAACCTACCATTTGCACCTTAATAAACAGTAGCTCCCAGCAACAGAACAAACACAACAGATTTTTCTATTTAATTTCCTGTCTAGCTTATGGGCATTACTTGGGTCTTCTGTAAGTGGTGAATGGCGGCTGGTCCTGGTGTTAGCCTGTCTTTACCTAATGTCATTTGATACATTTTAGTGCTAGAATTGTAATTTTGAAATTGTCCCATCTTGTGATGAATACTCTGAGATGTGTGTTGGACATTTCTGGTATCTGGCGGTATATTCTAATTCCTGGTAGGGAGTGGCTCCAGCACAAATTTTTGATTCTGGATGATTTTCTAGGATGGGCTGTGGAGATATTAAATGTTAACTCAATCTTACATATTGGTGAGGTCCTTATCTCCTATCAGGTCAGACATGAAGCTATCCATCCAATCAGTTATTTCTTTGGTGGCTGGGACTTGCTGCTTTTTTTTTTGAGCTGGCTAGATGTCTAATTGACTTACAGCAATCATGTCCCAGAGACTGTCATTGTTCGTTGGGTCAGACTCTGCAAATGAGAGATTATTGGGTAGGAGGTTGCTCTAGCACTGTGGTTTACTGTTAGATGGTTTTCTGGTTTGGATTGTGGAGATTAATTGTTGGTTTTATCTTCCACATTGGTGATGTCCTTATCTCCTACCCAGTTTGAAATAATGCTCTCAAACCAATCAGTTTTTTTTTAATTGGCCTGAGCAAACTCGGACTGATGAATTTCACAAGCTCATATAGCATGCCTCAGTGCCGTTCAAGTATTTGAGTTTTTTTTTTTTTTTTTTTGTTCTCTGGCTGTAAACTCCCCTTCATGTTAGCCTATGTGTCCATGCACACATAATTTGGACCATGTTGGGGGTAAGGAGTTGGTGATGGCGCTGGCCTTTTTTATGTGGATAAGTATTATGGTAATTTAGAAAATGAAGGGGGTTGTTGATGCATTTTGTGTATATGGATGGAGCAGCAGGGTAGTAAGTAAACAAGTGAATTAGGTTCATGACCCCAGTTCTCGTTGCCGCCTTCCGAGACTCTCTGGCACTTTGTTCACCAGCCCCTCTGGGCTATGAAGAAATAAGTGCCTCACTATTGTCACTTTTCAGCTTTAGTCTAATGTAATGTTTACTAGTTTATCATCTCTGCCTGAGACCTGCCCCTGTAGGCCTTTTTGATACCACTCTGTTGCATGTGAAGGATTGCTACAGGATGAGTGATTTCTCCCACTTCTAGGACGTGTCAGGAGCATTAAGTGTTGGCCATTGGTGTAATGGTTGGGTGGTTGGTGGCTATCATGTAACATGGCTGAAAGTTCAGCTTCTGCATCCTCTTCCACTGGTTCCCAGGAGCTTTTGGGTTTTGAAATTAGATGCTTTAGAACACCTGCGTTCTTTTGAACATTGTTCACACTTTCAGATTGACTAATGCAGGCCATGGACGAGTCAGAAAATAAAAACCTGTTTAAGACTGACAGCAATTTTTGTTTTTGACTAAACTAAACCACCATGTTGGATTAGGCACTTTTGATTGCAACATGAAAATCCCATGTCACAGCTGGCACACTAATGAATGATTCAATGATCAGCACAAATTGTTCATTTTTTGCTCATCTTTGGCTTACTTTACTTTATTTGTATGATGGAGAATAATAAAAATCAAAGTTCTTCACATGCGCATATCATCATGCTGGAGTGCTTGCTGCCTGCAACTTTCAAAATTTTCCTCAGTTGCCTACTGCTGCATGTATGTATATATATCTTTCAGACTTTTTTTTTCCAATTTTTTTTTTTTTTTTTACAAAAAAATCTTTTTTTATTTTCAGGTTCCTAGCAACCGGTCAATCCTTGGCTAGTCTACAATTTGCATTCATGGTTGGAAAGTCTACAATAAGATATTGTCAGACGCTTCTCTATCAATTGGGGTATGATGCGCAATATTGTTAGTGCAAAGCCAAATGAGTGGTTTTTTTTTTTTGTTTTTTTTTTTTCGTGAATGAGTAGAGGTACCATATACCACATATTAACATGGGGGGGCTAGAATCTGTATTTTGGGGGGACCCCCACAACTTATTTTTTTCCATTTTGGCATGGGGTTACCCTCCAATTCATACCAGTCCCAAAGGGCTTAGTATGGATGGAGGGATCTTTTTTTTTTTTTTTTTTTTTTTTTTTTTGGGGGGGGGGCAATTTTTTTACATTTGAGCTGTCAGCGGGGAACCCCATTGACCGCTAAAACATGAATGTTTAAACTACAGCATGACTTCATAATATAACTGATTTTAGTAACAGAGCAGTATCTTACCACATTGATTTGAATTGTCTTTGTTTTGAATACTGTCCAACTTTTTTCATTGGATGCAAATGTTAACCTTAATATACAAAACTACAAAAATAAACAATCCTCCACATAAGACCATTAACTCTTTATATTCAAGCACCAGCAAAATGGTCTTCCATAGCCTATGTATGTCCATCCTCCGGTTCCTGTAGGAGGAGGAGGTACCACACAGATCACTCATAAAAGTGGCTGACATCCTACTACAAAATTGAGCTCATTGGCAATGTGGGTCTTTTGGAAGATCCAGAACGCCTCCCTCCTGCATGGCAACTGGAAGACATCAATACCTCCCTTGTAGGTCATGCACCTTGACCAGCACTGCCATTTCCTCCATGCTAGATATTAAAATTCTGAGCCACATTGGTTTGATAAACGTTTTTTTTTTCAATGCTACTGTATATAAATGTTAAACTGATTCCAGAAATGCCTGGTCATCCTACCCACATACTGGGCTTGGCATAAGTGATACTCTTGAAGACTAGTACCACTTTTTTTTTTTTTTTTTTTTTTTTTTTTTTTAGTTGCCCTTTTTAAAATGCCTCCAGTGGATCGTATACCAACCAGAACCAGATAGAAAAAAGCTTGGCGATTTAAAGATCTGCTCAAAGTTGGTTCCCTTTTTTAGGTACCACGTTAACACTCATCTCTTCAGGATCTCTGCACACATTTATTCGTTGGATAGAATAGGCAGATATCTATTTACAATTTTCACTTCCTCTAATTCAGTACTACAGGGCGTAGAAAGGGATAATTCCCACTCAATTTTTTTTTATTTCCTTTCAATAAATTGGCCCTATTCTTTAAGCAATTGACACGGCTTTCTAGCATCCATTTTAGAATAACCGCAATCAAGAAATTTTTTTTGAGTATCAATGCTTTCACTGTTGGTCACTAATACATATACTCCTAATACACTGGAATTCCCTTTAATAGAAATTGAGGGGTGATGGGATTGTGAATCCTGCTGCTACATCCCTTAACTGGTACTACAAGACAATCCGTTTTTTTTATTCTGTTTGCGTATAAAATTCTCTATTTAAAAACCGAAGGTTCTGATCTTTACACGGCTTCAATATATCATATAGCTCATGTTTATACTATTACATGCAGTTCACAATTTGCACATTATTGATTTTAAATCAATACAAGTCTTCATCCCCGGCCCGTGTGAGAGACTAACTCCATTACCAATAGTTTACAACTATATTTGTCTCGGACATTTTTAAACCTTGTGAAATAAATATTTGTAAACCTTTTTTATACTAGTCAGTATTGTGGTTGACCATTTTGAGGCATATAAAGTTTTTTTTTTTTTTTTTTTTTTTTTTTTTTTTTATTGCAAAATAGTTATTTAATATAAGAATAGCCATCTGATGGAGTGGGCCAGTGAAAATGGTGATCTGAGGAGGCGGGGCTACTGCCAAAATGGCTAGACCTGTCTCTGCTGCGATGATGAAATCGGGTAAGCCTACCCTAGAGCAGGTGAAACACACCTCACTGCCATCACATGCAATACCTCCATGACGGGCAAAATGGAGGAAATCAAGGTAGACATAGGGATGGATGCTACAATTTTGACCATATTAAATATTTTTAAATGTATACATATCCACAGGAAGTCATGCAAAAGGTCTACAGGAACCACACAGCGCAGGGAGACAAACATGAACATAGTATAATAAAGGGTGTTTTTTTTTTTTTTTTTTTTTTTTTTTTTTACAAGCATTTTTAGAGTTACTTGACTTTTTTACAATGAGTCTTATTCTGCAGCAAAAAAATTTCACGGCTTGAGAGCAGAATCAGAATTTTTATGAAAAATGTAGCAGGAATTTAAATGATCCTGTTTGCCTTCATAATGATTGCAGCTTAAGGCTGGACCAAGACCTCTGGTTAGCAGATTACATAGCAGCAGACCCTTAGAGACCGAAGATGCCATTGTTTGATCCGGTGCCAACTTTAACTGTAACATCTGTTTTGGGTAGAATGACCCTTTAATTAAAGATGAAGTTTGAAACCCTACAAGATTGTAGCCTTGTGATCTCACCAGCCTCAGCAATGTGTTGCAAGTGGCTTTATAAAAACTTGGCTTGTCACAGCTTAAATATACTTGTATGAAGGTTAGCCGAATGTATAGAAGTGGTCAGTATTTATTGCACACTGGTATAAGAATAGACCACTCATAATCCCTATTGGTTTTTATAAAAAATGATAATACACCATGTGTATTATCACCTGGTGTATTCCGTAAAAAAAAAAAAAAAAAAAGAGAAAAATAAATGATGACAATGGCGTACGCCAGAAGCTATTTTGTTTGTCATATTTTCCATATTTACAAAACAATTAAAATATTTTACAGCATTTATAATATCCTCTTAAAGTTGAACCACACTTTTCAGCTTTTTTGTGCTGTTTACAACGTATCCTGTACACATGTATGGAGTTGAGATAGAATACATTCCATTTCAGCTCTAAATGGAGGGAAATAAATAAACACGCTATGAAGTTAGAAACTGTTCCTCCAGATTTTCCTTCATTTAATGCTCACCTAAGTCACTGCATTTGGAGTTGACTAGGAAGGGTTTTTTTCTCTTGGCACAGAGGTACGGCTGGAAGGGTTTGCCTTGGCACAGAGGTATGGCTGGAAGGGTTTGCCTTGGCACAGAGGTACGGCTGGAAGGGTTTGTCTTGGCACAGAGGTACGGCTGGAAGGGTTTGTCTTGGCACAGAGATATGGCTGGAAGTGTAAAGTGGGTTTCAACAGAAAATCGAGTAATGAACTAGTAACAAATGAGTGTACAGTATATTTCATGCATTCTGTGTTGGCGAGATATCAGGTAATAATTGGGTCCACACCAAAAACAGCTTTCTTCTTCAACCACATTAACACCACTCGATTTCCACAGCATTTTCAGCAGCATGAGCTAATAACATACAGAACACGGCAAGCTTTCATTGTTTTTGCATAATGTTCCTGCAGCACCAGCCAGGCGTCACACCATACTTAAAAAAATTAATATAAAATAATAACGTTCTTAATTTTCTGGTCTCTAACATTCTTGGTCAATACTTTTTTAGTAAAAAAACACTAAAATAAAATGGAAAAAATGTTCCTCAGCGGTATGCTATTAGTGTCTTGGAACTCATCTCACAATGCATTTACACTTCAGGACCCTAAAACTCATTTTTGAACTACACCTTCTTTTTTTTTTTTTCTTCTTTTTTTTTTTTTTTTTTAAATCTTCCCAGACTTGTCTCTCTTGCTGCTTGACTAATAACATTGCAAATAGTTTTTTGCTTGAATAATCACATCCCTAAGTGGTGCATTTTATTTTCCCAGAATATGAGAAAATAAACTGCCATCTGGCTGCCCTGGAATTGGACTCTTCCTTGCAGCTCTGGTCATTTCTCCTAAGTTGCATTGGTTGATGGGAGACATGCGGTACAACTTCCTTGTGTTTGTCCTTTAACCAGGTGGTGATTCATTGCCTTTAAAAATGCAACCATGTCATAATCAGCAGATTGTTCGGTATTGATCGTCAGATAAGTGTCTCCATAGCTGATCTGCATTGATATT
>CATNWA010006384.1:0-11085 GCA_951230385.1 Staurois parvus
CAGGCTTTCATCAAAATCGACTGGTTGTCAGCTTTTTTTAAAAAGGGTTTGCAGGAAAAAAAAACAAAACATGAAAATAAACCCTTGCCATCCAGGCATTTAAACTAAAAAAAAAGAGTTTCCTCTTCAAAGGTGAAGGGCTTCTCCCTGTCCCCCAAAACCCAAAGAAAACAGAAAAATTTTTTCTTGCAGGTATAGTCCAACACACAGCTCTCTCAAAAACCCCCTTCTGAGTCCCAGGCCCGAGCGACCCCTTTTGCTCCACCCTGCCCTTTTTATACCCTGTTGGTGGTCACCGTGGAGCCCAAAAACTCTGGTCCGGACCCCCCCTGCTTAACTGTTCCCCTCAAAAAAACCCGGGGAGTGGACTCCACCTAAAAGGTCGGTATAAATATGCGGGGGTGCACTAGCGCCCCCTCTATCACCCGCCGTTCATCCTGTCACAATATATACAAAAAAACGTTAGTAGCAGCTGATACCCCGTAAAGGTAACCAATAAAACCCCCAAAAATCAAAACATAATAAAAATAAACTGGGCGGGCGCTAAAACTAGGAAAGTTTTTTAACCACAATATATAAACATGCTGATATCACTCTATGGTGATAAATAAATAAAAAAGTTCAGTGTAATAGTGCGGATCATGCAGAGATCCCAATTAAGGTGAGTGGACGTCCTGATCCAAGGTGTGATGATAGGTGTGATCACAAAATAGGGTGAAAAAGCCCCCCAGATGTGGTTAAATTACGCAATATGAAATCCTGCGTCACCACCAAAAAAAACGATCATCGATCCCCGAAGATTGTACCCAGGTCACCATCTCATTTCCCACAAAGTGAATCTCGAAACCGCTCCAGGTATCACCACCAGGGTCTGAGTCCTCCAGTGGGCACTGCGAAGAAGCACTCACACAGGTCCCCAATAAGAGACCTCTAGCGTGATATGTTTAGATGCTTTTTTTTCCGGGGTTGGTTGGTGTGGGGTACATAAAAAGAAAATCAAAAATTTTTATGACCATATGCATTCCTATTGGTTGGGTCTGCTGCTGCGCCCCCCTGAGCTTTTCGTGCGATGCAGTATTCATGGGGTCCGGGGTGACCAGGACACCCTCATATGTTTTATAAATGTGAAGGGAAATTTTTTTCCTAAATACGGCCCCCATTTTCTCGGCTACCGGCATGCCAAACGCTGGCGTCGTCTTCCCAGCTACTGCGCTGCGTTTGCGATCCGCGTTTTTGTCGTGGATCGCGGATGGATCCGAGGAATCTCTACAGTGCGGCCCTTTTTGTTGGCAGTGAAAAGGGAAAAAGGAGCGTTTTAATGCTCGGGGTTTATCAAAAAACAAAGCACCCCTGGCAAAAAAGAGGGATTTTCCACTCCGGGGTTTTCAGATTCGTGCACAGGGGAATTTTATTAAAAACCAATTGAAAATAAGAAGCCCGGGAAAGTCACTCAGGATTATATTTTTATAAATTTTAATATTAAAAAATATATAATATTACACATAATAAAAAACACATGATTACATAATAAAACAATGATTAAAAGATTTTGGTACAAAAACCATAATGAATATTTAATATTGAATATTTTTATTAATTTTCAAAATATCTTAATATACGAATGTACGGGAATAGAGAAGATGACACTTCATTAACAATAATGATTACAGGAAAACGCCGATTATATGTATGCTAATAACATGTATATGGTTATATCTCATAATACTTAGGAGTTATTTCAATCCTTTTTTTTCTTTAAATAATTTAAGGTAAGTATATTCTATTATTTATTGACCCAAAAAGGGTAGAGAATAACTTCATCATTCCTGTTTATCTATTGTCTAATAAGCAATTTTAGATCGAAAATCTATATTTCAATCTACCTTGGGTGTGCAAGGACCCAAGTTCCATAGATCCACGCGATCTCTGTGCTGAAGAGTTAACGCCCGATTTTCTGTTTGTTCCGTCGCCAATGGGCATTTTACATGCCTCATGCCCATGAATTTTAAGTGTACGAGGGTATCGCTAATTGTGATGGGATTGTTATAATGCATAGTGAACAAGGAATGATCTTGTATATTCCCTATTTTGATGTTATTAACGGTGCTCCTTCTGTGTGTCGTCTCTAAAGTACGTCTAGGTAAGTTTCGCCACGACATACTTGGAGGTTCGCACTGAAAATACCCCATTGGGAGCATAGTATACCACGAATTTTACACTAGTACAATTTATAAATTCTTCCATAGATCGTATTGTTTACCTATCGATGTGGAAATAAAATAATTGCTTCTTATTTAGTGTATTTACATGCATCTGACAGATAACTCATTTTCTGCAGTGGGTGAAAATCCTTTTAAATTAGTGAACAATAATTAGATATATTTCTTGGTGTGGTAATCCACTTTATTTGGGAGGCGATACTTAATCCTTCTGTGCGATGCTCACTCTTCGTGAAAATAATTTCAGGGTTTTCAGTCAATAGTTGTATTTAATATTGGGTCCGATTTCAGATATCCTCCTAATTTTATATTGATAATACTCGTGATTTTTCTTGTGTTGTAAAGAATAATTTGTAACACAAAACGGACATATTTGCTTTGATTTTTGTTTAGGGATGTTGTGGTAAAAACAAACTTCTGTCCTGATTTACCTATGGTGTCTATGGTCTGATTCAAGTGGTGGGGCCATCATACCCTGTTTTTGCACAAATTTATGCCTTAATTATCTTAGCCTGTATTGTAATAAGTCCTCCACATTGGCTCGTGCAATTCCGCTTGAATCCTGGAGAACTGACCCCCTTTGGTTATATTACGTAACCAAACCAGGATGATGGTGACAGCTATCATTTGAAATATAGCCATTTCTGTCCGTTGATTTGAAATAGGTTTCAGTTCATTATTTTTACCGTAATATAATTTATTAATACCAGATCCAGAAAATTAACACTAATTTGACTGTATTCAAACACGAGCTTAATGTTTAAAGAATTAAAATTCAAAGTGTGTAAAAAAATTTAAAAGGGCTTGTTCCTCACCATTCCATATGAGGAGGATGTCATCAATGTATCTACGATAAAAAAAGAGCTCGGGCCAGTCTCTCGCGTAGATGACATCCTCCTCCCATCTGGCCATAAACAAATTTGCTAAGCTGGGGGCAAACTGTTGCCCCCATGGCCACGCCCTTTTCTTGCAAATAAAAGTTGTGGCCAAAACCAAAAATAGTTCCTCGTCATCGCAAAGTCTAATAAAGTTAAAATATAGTCCTTATGCGAATTAGACATTACACATAAAATCACAATTTTTTAAAAAGAAATCAACAGCCTCCATCCCATCCGAATGTTTTATACTTGTGTACAAAGATGTTACATCTGCCGTAACCAAAAAGTACCTTTATCTAAAGTGATGTTACTAATGTCTTGGAGTACTTGCTTTGTGTCTTTCAAATAGGCAGGAGTCCTTATGACGAGAGGTTGTAAAAAGTGGTCAATATACTCGCCTACTAAAAGCATTAATGTAAGAGTTGTTTTGCGGAGGAGGATTGAATAATGACGTATTTCTTAAGTTCGAGTTTTTGTTACGACCATTGTTTATACTCTGTGTGGTTGGTTTATTGCGGAAGTATTTTTTCAATGATAGCTGCCTGATGTATTTCCTAAAAATACTTCCACAATAAACCAACCACACAGAGTATAAACAATGGTGGTAACATAAACTCGAACTTAAGAAATACGTCATTATTCAATTCTCCTCCGCAAAACAACTCTTACATTAATGCTTTTAGAGACACAGTGTTCAAGGATCTTGAAATGATGAAAATTAAACCAGTAAATAAACAAGATTCTGTTAAGAGAGCTGTAGAAACATTACTAGAGAAAAAGGACCTAGTAATACGTCCTGCGGACAAAGGAGGAGGAGTAGTAGTGCTAAATAAATTCGATTACACTAAAGAAGTATACAATAATTTTGAAAGGATAATGATAAGGAAACATATTCCCTTCTACCGAGCGAAAAATTCTGCTTAGAGAATATAAAAAAGAACTTACATCCATTATTAATAAAGGATATACTGAAGGAATCCTAAATAAAAAAGAAAAAACTTTACCTTTGCCCTACAGTACCCAGACTTCCGGTCATTGTAAACATAAAAAAAAAAAAATTACCAAAAATTCATAAAGATCCCACTAATCCCCAGGGAGGCCTATAATAAGTGGCATCGGGTCCTTATGTTCAAGATTAGGTGAGTATATTGACACTTTTTACAACCTCTCGTCATAAGGACTCCTGCCTATTTGAAAGACACAAAGCAAGTACTTCCAAGACATTAGTAACATCACTATAGATAAAAAGGTACTTTTTTGGTTACCCGCAGATGTAACATCTTTGTACACAAGTATAAAACATTCGGATGGGTATGGAGGCTGTTGATTGTCTTTTTAAAAAATTGTGATTTTATGTGTATGTCTAATTCGCCATAAGGACTATATTTTAACTTTATTAGACTTTGCGATGACAAGGAACTATTTTTGGTTTGGCCACAACTTTTATTTGCAAGAAAAAGGGCGTGGCCATGGGGGCAAAGTTTGCCCAGCCCAGCTTAGCAAATTTGTTTTATGGCCAGATGGGAGGAGGATGTCCATCTACGCGAGAGAGACTGGCCCGAGCTCCTCTTTTTATCGTAGATACATTCTGATGACATCCTCCTTCATATGGAATGGTGTGAGGAACAAGCCCTACCACCAAGTTTAAATTTTTTTACCACTTTGAATTTTAATTCTTTTAAACATTAAGCTCGTGTTTTGAATACAGTCAAAATTAGTGTTAATTTTTCTGGATCTGGGTATTAATATAAATTATAACGGTAAAATAATGACTGAAACCTATTTCAAACCAACGGACAGAAATGGCTATATTTCAACTGATAGCTGTCTCCATCCGGTTTGGTTACGTAATATACCAAAGGGTCAGTTCTCCAGGATCAAGCCGGAATTGCACCAATGTGGAGACTTATTACAAACAGGCTAAGATAATTAAGGATAAATTTGTGCAAAAAGGGTAATGATGGGCCCCACCCTTGATCAGACCATAGGGACACCATAGGTAAATCAGACAGAAGTTTGTTGTTACACAACATCCCTAAACAAAAAATCAAAGCAAAATATGTCCGTTTGTTACAAATTATTCTTTACAAACACAGAAAAATCACGAGTATTATCAATAAAAAATTGGGGGATTCTGAAATCGGAGTTACCCCAATATTAAATACACTATTGACTGAAAACCTGAAATTATTTTCAGAAGAGTGACATCGCTCAGAAATAAGATCAGGCCCCCAATTATAGTGGATCCACCCAAAAAATATATTATGTTCACTAATTTAAAAGGATTTCACCCTGCAGAAAATGTGTTATCTGTCGATGCAGTAAATACACTAATAAGAGCAATTATAGTTTTATTTCCACAACGAGAGGTAAACAATACGACATTGGATGACTTTATAACTTGTACTAGTAAATTCGTGGTATACTTGCTCCAATGTCCGATCTGCAATGCAACCTCCAGTATGTCGGGCAGTACATACCAGACGTCTTAGAGACAGAATGAAGGAGCACGTTAATAACATCAAAAAAGGGATATTAAAGATCATTCCTTGTCACAGCATTATAAGATCCATCACAATAGCGATCCCTCGTCACTTAAATTCATGGGCATAGGCATTGTAAATGCCCATTGGCGAGGAACAAACAGAAAACGGGGCGGTGAGATCTCAGCTCGAATCGCGGGTGGATCTATGAACTTGGGTCCTTGCACTCCCCAAGGGATTGAATATAGATTTCGATCTAAATTGCTTTTTATAGACAATAGATAACAGAATGATAGAAGTATTTTTACCCTTTTTGGGTCCATATAGATATATTTAGATTTTTACTTGAATTATTATGAACATTTTAGGATTAAATACCATATTATTATGGAATATAACCATATACATTTATTAGCATACAATAAATCGGGCCGTTTTCCTGTTATCATTATTTTAATGAAGTGTCTCTTCTCAATTCCCGTCATCGTTTTTAAGATATTTTATATTTTTATTTTTAATATTCAATATTAAATATTCATTATGGATTTAGTACAATATTCTTTGAGTCGAATATCGGAAAAATTTCGATTCGTGCCGAATCCGAAAAAAACAGCCTAATTCGGACCGCTACGCGCGAATCGAAAATTTTTCCGAAAAATGGCGGCTGACATGTGCGGGCGACGGAGCGGGGATGCTCGGGGAAGGCGCGCAGACAAGGCGCGCTGCCCCATAATGCATTCCTCAACGACATGTGATCGCATCAGCCAATCAGCAGCCAGCCAGCCAGCACTGTGTAATGGTCGAGGGGTATATATAGCGGCCATTTTGGAAATCTTCATTTGCCTGCAGTCATTGAACAGAGGCAGACCGCTCTGTACTAGGGACAGGGACAGAGTTAGGGCCACAGAAACGAGATAATTGGGGACAGAGAGAAGTTACTTAGGGACAGAGAACCATTACTCAGGGACACAGACTTGTTAATGAGGGCCACAGAATCGTTATTTAGGGACAAAGAAACGCTAGTTAGTCAGGGCCACAGAATTCATACTCAGGGACAGACAGAATTGTTACTCAGTGCCAGAGAATTGTTACTTAGGGCCACAGAAACGTTATTAGGGCCACAGAATTTTTACTCAGGGACAGACACAGAATTGTTACTGAGTGCCAGAGAATTGTTACTCAGGGACAGACAGAATTGTTACTGAGTGCCAGAGAATTCTTACTCAGGGCCACAGAATTCATTCTCAGGGACAGACAGAATTGTTACTCAGGGACAGACAGAATTGTTACTGAGTGCCAGAGAATTGTTACTCAGGGACAGACAGAATTGTTACTGAGTGCCAGAGAATTGTTACTCAGGGACAGACAGAATTGTTACTGAGTGCCAGAGAATTGTTACTCAGGGGACAGAACAGACACAGAATTGTTACTGAATTGTTACAGTGCCAGAGAATTGTTACTCAGGGACAGACAGAATTGTTACTACTGAGTGCCAGAGAATTGTTACTCGCACAGACACAGAATTGTTACTGCACAGCCACAGAATTGTTACTCAGGCACAGACACAGAATTGTTACTCTGAGGCCACAGAATTGTGTTACTCAGGGACAGACAGAATTGTTACTGAGTGCCAGAGAATTGTTACTCAGGGACAGACAGAATTGTTACTGAGTGCCAGAGAATTGTTACTCAGGGACAGACAGAATTGTTACTGAGTGCCAGAGAATTGTTACTCGCACAGACACAAAATTGTTACTTGCACAGACACAGAATTGTTACTCGCACAGACACAGAATTGTTACTCAGGGTGCCACAGAATTGTTACTCAGGGACAGACAGAATTGTTACTGAGGTGCCAGAGAGAATTGTTACTCAGGACAGACACAGATTGTTACTGAGTGCCAGACACAGAATTGTTACTCAGGGACAGACACAGAATTGTTACTGAGTGCCAGAGAGAATTGTTACTCAGGGACAGACAGAATTGTTACTGAGTGCCAGAGAATTGTTACTCAGGGGACAGACAGAATTGTTACTGAGTGCCAGAGAATTGTTACTCGCACAGACACAAAATTGTTACTTGCACAGACACAGAATTGTTACTCGGGAGACACAGAATTGTTACTCAGGGCCACAGAATTCATACTCAGGGACAGACAGAATTGTTACTGAGTGCCAGAGAATTGTTACTCAGGGACAGACAGAATTGTTACTGAGTGCCAGAGAATTGTTACTCAGGGACAGACAGAATTGTTACTGAGTGCCAGAGAATTGTTACTCGCACAGACACAAAATTGTTACTTGCACAGACACAGAATTGTTACTCGCACAGACACAGAATTGTTTACTCAGGGCCACAGAATTTTACTCAGGGACAGACAGAATTGTTACTGAGTGCCAGAGAATTGTTACTTAGGGACAGACAGAATTGTTACTGAGTGCCAGAGAATTGTTACTCAGGGACAGACAGAATTGTTACTGAGTGCCAGAGAAGAATTGTTACTCGCACAGACACAAAATTTGTTACTTGCACAGACACAGAATTGTTACTCGCACAGACACAGAAATTGTTACTGAGGGCAGACACAGAATTGTTACTCAGGGACAGACAGAATTGTTACTGAGTGCCAGAGAATTGTTACTCAGGGACAGACAGAATTGTTACTGAGTGCCAGAGAATTGTTACTCAGGGACAGACAGAATTGTTACTGAGTGCCAGAGAATTTGTTACTCAGGGACAGACAGAATTGTTACTGAGTGCCAGAGAATTGTTACTCGCACAGACACAAAATTGTTACTTGCACAGACACAGAATTGTTACTCGCACAGACACAGAATTGTTACTCAGGGGCACAGTTACTGAGTGGAGATTCATTACTCAGGGACAGACAGAATTGTTACTGAGTGCCAGAGAATTGTTACTCAGGGACAGACAGAATTGTTACTGAGTGCCAGAGAATTGTTACTCAGGGGACAGACAGAATTGTTACTGAGTGCCAGAGAATTGTTACTCGCACAGACACAAAATTGTTACTTGCACAGACACACAGAATTGTTACTCGCACAGACAGAATTGTTACTGAGTGCACAGAGAATTGTTACTCAGGGCCACAGAATTTCATACTCAGGGACACACAGAATTGTTACTGAGTGCCAGAGAATTGTTACTCAGGGACAGACAGAATTGTTACTGAGTGCCAGAGAATTGTTACAGGGACAGACAGAATTGTTACTGAGTGCCAGAGAATTGTTACTCAGGGACAGACAGAATTGTTACTGCAGAGTGCCAGAGAATTGTTACTGCACAGACACAAAATTGTTACTTGCACAGACACAGAATTGTTACTCGCACAGACACAGAATTGTTACTCAGGGCCACAGAATTCATACTCAGGGACAGACAGAATTGTTACTGAGTGCCAGAGAATTGTTACTCAGGGACAGACAGAATTGTTACTGAGTGCCAGAGAATTGTTACTCAGGGACAGACAGAATTGTTACTGAGTGCCAGAGAATTGTTACTCGCACAGACACAAAATTGTTACTTGCACAGACACAGAATTGTTACTCGCACAGACACAGAATTGTTACTCGCACAGGACACAGAATTGTTACTCAGGGCCACAGAATTCATACTCAGGGACAGACAGAATTGTTACTGAGTGCCAGAGAATTGTTACTCAGGGACACCTAATCGTTGAATTAAATAGTATGTCAGACAACATGCAGAGGAGTGGCAGAGGAGGCAATGTTTTAGGAGCGAGCAGACGTGGCAGCAGAGGAAGGGGTCGAGGCAGCAGTATTCGCAGCCAGAGGCCAGTGCTCCCGGTGTCATCCATGCGGTCGTGTCTCCACCGACAACCCCTGCCGTCATTGATTGGTTGGCTCGGTCGTCTTCCTCTTCCCAGGTCACCTCTGACACCTACAGCCAACGGTCGGTGGGTACGTCAGACACAACCGTTAGTTGGCATGGCCCGGGACCAAGCCCACTGAAATCACGTGTCCTCTACTGCCCCTGTCCTTTGCTGTTCCCTCACCAAGCGAAGTATCGCATGCTGTGGCTCAGCCCCACTGTACAGTGAGGAAGAGCTAACAGAGGGCGGTCAGGAACGGGGGGAGACATCGGCCTTTTCAGCAGCCAAGCGAACAAGTACTGGCGAGGAGAGTGGCTCGGTAGCCGGTCTAGAGACAGGTCTGTCTCCTGACCCAGACGCAGCCGAGGGGGCTAGTAGTGAGGCGGAGACCCTACTTGATGATGAGGAGGTTGATCGCACTTGGCAGCCTCGTCGTCATCAGGCAATTTCTTCCGCATCATCAGGAGAAGAGGGTGGCAGCTTGGCAGCGAGCAAAACAGTCGGTGGGTTGCCCAGGAGACAGCAGCAGGGTCGCATCAGTGTCAGTGGAGCCAAACGTCCACGGAGTAGAGCACCAGCTCCACTGCAGCCTACCCCACGGCCAGTAGTGGTGCCGGTGCGCACGGAGGAAGTAGCAGTCAGCCAGTGAAGAGTAGCGGGGGCAAAGTTTCCTACTCGGTGGTGTGGCAATTTTTCCTCAAGCCGCCCGAGGAAGTAAACGTAGCCGTATGTCGACTATGTGGCCAGAAATGCAAGCGTGGCCAGGGGGCCCATGTTGGGACTACAGCGTTGCGTCAGCATATGCAGCGTCACCATTCGGTGGCCTGGGAAAACCGTGATAAACATACGGCGGTTCTGCCTGCCCCCAGCCCCCGCTCCATCACCCGCTCCGTTACTTGCTCCGTCACCCGACGTCGTCAATCGCCCTCTATCAGCCAGTCAAGGCTCCAACACCTCTGCTGAGGGGAGTTGTCGCTCATTGGCATCTTCCGCTCGTTCAGATGCTCCTTCTCCTGCTACTCCTCTTCTCGGATTCCGTCAACAGTCTTTCTTGGAATCCGTATCCAAGAGACAACAGTTTGCGAGCACGCACCCGACGGTGCAAAAGCTGAACGTCCTCCTGTCCAAGTTGCTGGTGCTGCAGTCCCTCCCTTTTCCAACTGGTGGACTCAGCACCTTCCGAGAAATGATGGCTTGTGCCGCGCCGCGGTGGAGAGTGCCAAGCCGTCATTTCTTTGCCCAAAAAGGCAGTGCCAGCCCTGCATTCACATGTAGAAGAGATGGTGGGCCAGTCTTTGAGCATGTCGGTCTCTGCCAAAGTGCACGGCAGCGCCGACGTGTGGAGCTGTAACTACGGTCAGGGACAGTACATGTCATTTACGGCCCACTGGGTGAACGTGGTGCCGGCACAGCCGCACCAGCAACTTGGACAGGTCACGACGCTTTTGCCTCCACGTTTGCACGTCCTTGGTCCAGCAAGCATGTCCGCCTCTACCACCTCTTTTTCGCCGTGTCCTCAGCCGCCACCCCGTGCCAAGTGCCAAGTCCATTACCCGACCGGCATATCACATGTGCAGGGCGCAACGGTGTCACGCTGTGCTGCACCTGGTATGCCTTGGCGAACGTAGTCACACAGGGGAGGAACTGCTGA
>CATNWA010006385.1:0-15912 GCA_951230385.1 Staurois parvus
AATAGTGGCCATTAGCTTTATATAAAATTCTTTTTTTTTTTTTGTACAGGTGGATTGATGAGCCAAGTTTCCGGTCATGTTGGTCTTCATGAATTACAGCTGAGTCACATCGGAAAACAAAACAATATGGATGTCTTAATTGACTGAAAGTCTTTATTGCAGCTCACTGGAGGATTCACACGGGATACAAGTCATATCTGTGTTCTAAAAAGTCATGGTTTGGATCCTCTTCCACATTGATCCAGCAGGAGAAAAGTAATTTCAGTGTTCTGGAAGTGACAATGACTTTACAATAAAGTCCAACTAAGTATAAATAAGAGGAGTCATTTCAAACTACTTCTTATTTGGAGATTTTACAATGGAAAGAAAATATATCAGACACCAGAAGGTTCACAAGGGAGAGAAGTCATATCGGTGTTCTGAATGTGATAAAGCTTTTACACGGAAGTCAGATCTTATCAGACACCAAAGGATTCATACTGGAGAAGAAGCCATATCAGTGTTCTGATTGTGATAAAGCTTTTTACACAGAAGTCACATCTTTACCAGACACCAGAAGATTCACACTGGAGAGAAGCCATATCAGTGTCCTGAATGTGATAAAGCTTTTATAAAGAAGTTGTTAGGAATTCCCCCTTTCCTGGAATCCTTATATTCTTATTTCTATATTATCTCTGTGCTGCGCAGCGTCTGGGTGTGGCACGGGCTCGATCGCGATCGGGCAATCAACATAACCAACACTCAAGTAGGATACAGGAAGATTGCAAAGTTTATTACGTACATTACAGCTTATAAAGGCAAAAAACCACAAACCCAAATTATCCAATAGTAAGACATCCAACTTAAATTATATCCAATAGTAAAGCGTACCTTTAACTTCTACCCAGATACTAGACAAGGTGCACCTTTTCTTAAACTGTTAAAATGTTAACCTCAGTCAGTACATCCTGCCATTTTTGGCTGTGTTCCCAGATCTCTTATCTGAACATCTATGTTTTGTACGATGTTTTTGCAGACACCTGCAGTCTAGGCGTCCACCCCCCCCCTGTAACTTTGTGTTACTTTGTGGTTGTACTTGTGACATACATATACCATTTAAAATTTTTTCCATATAAGCTCGAAAATAATGCTGGCATGTCTTATAACATTTACTTAAGACATAATAATTTCATCTATTTAAAGCATCACTCTAACTCTTGTCACAATGCAAGCATAATGAAATACAGAAATGGTATACCTGAATCAATAGCCCTAGCTCATATTTCCCCACAACCCCCTCTTTGATCATATTGAACCTTTGTTCAACATGATCACTCAGAATACCACACCTCCTTTCTGGATTGTCCAAACAAAGTAAGTCTGGAGCCGTCTGTTGGAGAGGTGGAGTCTGGGCTCTTGTGCTTAACGGCTAGCTTCATAGTCTTACCCACTCCCCATATAGCAACTTCTAAATAAATAATAATTGCAAAAAGAAGTGCTAGTGTATAAAGTGCAATTAATTTTTTATAAATCTTGGAATACCCACCCCGGTACCACTTCCGAATATTATGGCACCTTTCCATTACTTGATTGGTTGTCAGAAGAAAGGGGGTCCTCTGTTATCTCGGAATCCCCTTTGTCCTGAGATTCATCTTCCTCCGGGTCTTGAGGCCTTTGGGATGTAAGCTGTCCATGTCTTATAGGATTCTTTCATTTGTCATCAGTAAGTCTCATTTTGAACCGAAAATGTGCACTAAGTGGATGAGGTTCATTCAGTGTGCTTAATAGATGGATCTTCTAGCATACTGATCTATATGTATGTTAACAGTCTCGGTTATGTATAACCCAATGTCTGTGGGTCAGTGGGATGCAAATGGGGTGGGGTATCCATTTTCATCCCAACAGGTAAAAGTGTGCTGTTGTGCTGGGGGTATCAGTATCAGGAGTTCTGGGGTGGGATGTCGGGGGGCATAGAAACTGTGTTCTCTGTGAACCTCTTGGGGAGTCCTTCATCTCCAGGTATTTCTTCAAACCTCGATGCATGGATCCATTGTGGAGTTGTTCTGGTCAGTTAGAACTGCTGTTCGTGGCGACTTTAAGGACTTCAAATGGGCCTTGAAAAATGGGTCCCGTCATTTTTCCTTGCAGCCAGTTGTTTGATTCGAACTTTGTCACCCGGCAGGAATGGAACAAAAAATGAAGTGGGATTGTGGAAAGAGGTGGACAGGTGACAGACACCTTTTCTATGGTTTTCAGATAACACACTTACCAGATGTTTTATGTATTCCTCCTGTATAAGCAGAAAAGTTAGTTTCGTCACCTGGGTGGTTGGCAGTCATTTGGTGGTCTACCCATCAGTATTTAATATGGGGAAAGTCCAGTCTTTTTATTAGGGGTGGTGTCTTTTTGGATAAAGAACTGCGGGGAGATATAACAGCCAGTTCTTTAAAGTTCCCCCTGTGGCTTTCTTCCAGTCTGTCTTCATAAAAAGGTCATGTTGTGTGTGGGTGTGGATGACACGGCTGCTTCCGTTGCTGCTCTGTCTGCTGAATTGTTACCTCTGGCTAACGGGATCATGTATAATCATGTACTACCCCATATGCATATCTGCTGTCAGTATAAAAATGTTCACTCTTTGTGTAGTCAGCAAAAAGTTGACAGGCACGCGCGTTTAGCGCGGACTAACTGTCAGCTTGCTGGGCTGAATTAGCATGAAGCGGTTTGGCTTCAATGATTATGTCTGGTAGCATCACTACAGCATAACCCGTTTGGTAGGTATGATCATCTGGTCTGACACAGCTGCCATCAACACAAACATCTATACTGCCCGATTGGGGTATGTCCCTTTGGATCATCTCTGGGTTGTAGTATTGTCTAACACCATTTCCTCACAGTCATGTAGATAGTGGGTATAGTCACCATTTTTCCTCCCGTCTCACCCCAATTTGTCAGTTTTCGGACAAGTCTTAAACTGCAAGTTGGCAGTGCTGAGTTAAGATCACTTCATATCCACTCAGTTCTCTGTGCTGTCATGTGCTGTGTCGTCATATTGTTGCACTAGCACTGCTATTTGAATGTGTGGTGTATAACACAGTCGGTGATCCCTGTGTCAGTTTACTTGCATCCTTTACAGCCATTAGCACAAGCAGCCATCGCTTGAAGGCAATGAGAGCATGCCCAAAACCACACAAGGCAACTTCTGGAAAGGTAAGCCACTGGTCTATTTTTCCACCGTGTTCCTGTGTGAGTACGGCTGCAAATGCGTCCGCTGACACTACAACTTTTAAAGCTGAAACTCCTTCTCATAGTCCGGCAGTGCTAAGGCTGGGGCATTAGTCAGTGATCTGATCAGTCTACCAAAAGCTTCCTTCCTCTCCGGGGTCCACTCTATCTGTTGTGGGGCCTCTTGTTTTGTTGTATCCCTGAGAATCGAATCATTGTGGGAACAGTCAGGTATCCACTGCCTGCTCAATACACTATTGACCCAAGGAAGGAAATCATTGCAGCCTTGGTTGTTGGTAGTGTGAGGGACCATTAGGGCTTTTACCCTGGCTGGGGAGACAGACCTTTCTCCTCCTGAAATCAGGCAACCCAGGTATTCCACCTGTTCTGTACCCATTGTATCTTCTTTCTTGAGGCCAAATGGCCCTTTCCGGCTAGGTAATCTAGCAAGTGTCTTGAGTCTACCTCACAGTCTTCATGGCTGACCATTAGGTCGTCTGCGTATTGGAGAGTAAGGGTGGATCCCCTCTTTGGCTCCCAACTGTCTAAAAGATGCTTTCAATACCATTGAGAAAGCAGCAGGACTATCCCCATAGCCTTGAGGAAGACGAGACCAGGTCAACTGACCACCGCCCCATTGAAAAGCAAACATGTTCTGGGCATTTACTTCAACCGGAATGCTAAAGAAAGCATTGGACAGATCTATTACAGTGTAGAATCGCGAGCTGCTGGGAATAGCCCCAAAAATTGCCGTAATATCTGCTACCAATGGAGGTAGGGGAATAATTGTTCCTTCCTGAGATCCTGGACTAGCCTCAATGAACCATCTGCTTAATTAATAGGTGTGTTCCAGGGACTTATGGTCGGTCTGAGAACACCATTGTCAGATAAATTTGTATGGCTGGTCCTTATACCCTCTATCTTTTCTTCAGACAAGGGGGATACTGTTTTTGAAAAACAATGGGACCCGCGTCCTGTTTTAAGTTTGGCTTGTAAGGGGTGTGCAATTAACAAAAGCCTACTGCAGTTTTGTCCTCCGCCCAAAATTGGGTGGGATGGTCGGGTCATTTGGTAGAATAGAAGTATGTAAAGTCCTATATGGTCCTTTCTCTTTGGATTAGTCAGTTAACACATCTTAGTCTTAGCTGTCAGTCTTCCTTGATTGTCAAATGTTATGCTGATCATGAGCTCAGACATTAATTCTCTATTACCCATCAACGCAACCTCGGGCACATGGCAGGAATGCAAAGGTTAATTTGAATGAGTATGTCATCTGGGGTTAGGACACAGAATTTAAGATCCTTAATCCCACTGGTTAGGGTACCTGTACCTTTGTGTCCCCTACTGTATTCAGTGGAAGTGTTATGTTTGATATTCGGGGTCTTTCTTTGTTTTCTGTTCAACCACTACAAGTGGGTCTTTCTGCTATATCATGTTCTACTGTTTTCTCCTTCCTTTGATCAGTCAAACTTTTCCTTTCTGCTAGATTCATCTAATGCTTAATGCTAATGCTAATTCAATAACACGGGTAATTATATAGATCCTAATATACAATATATCAGTAAAAAATCATGAGACTGCAGACAATATGGACACCAGTAACGCGTTACTCTTGCAATACGCTTCATTCACACTTCAGGCAAACATTTAACAAATCAAATTATCCACAATACAACGTTGCTTTTATATACAATTAGCACCGGCACACCTCAGACATTTCCTAAAAAACGGAAGACTTAGCTCCGTTTTAAAATTTCCCTGCCTCTTTTATGTCTTTTTTCTTTATTGAGCGAGAACAGAAACCCCCTCATGGTTGTTTCCTGTACAGTCTGTACAGTCTAAACTGTCACAGAGCTGATATAACTGCAGAGAACGAGTCTGACCCTTCCGCAGTTAAAAAATAAGAACCGTTATATACGGCGCGAGACCAGAACCCCACACCCCCCCCGCCTTTATGTAAACTTTACACTTCACTATTTGGAGCGAGAACAGAACCCCTCCATCATAAAACACTAAACTACACTATTCTAGGGAGCGAGACAGAACCCCTCAACCATTCATAAAACACTAACAACTACACTATTCTAGGAGCGAGAACAGAACCCCTCCATCATTAAAACACTAAACTACACTATTCTAGGAGCGAGAACACCGAACCCCTCCATCATTAAAACACTAAACTACACTATTCTAGGAGCTGGAGAACAGAACCCGCCATCATAAAACACTAAACTACACTATTCTAGGAGCGAGAACAGAACCCCTCCATCATAAAACACTAAACTACACTATTCTAGGAGCGAGAACAGAACCCCTCCTTTACAAAAACACTAAACTACTTTCAGTTTCACTATACGTGAGACGTCACCGTATCCAGAGCACAGGCAATATCATAATATATCAAGGGTATATTGAAACGATATTACTCACCCCCGGATTAGCGGGACCCCACTTCTGGTACCAGCTGTTAGGAATTCCCCCCTTTCCTGGAATCCTTATATTCTTATTTCTTATATTATCTCTGTGCTGCGCAGCGTCTGGGTGTGGCACGGGCTCGATCGCGATCGGGCAATCAACATAACCAACACTCAAGTAGGATACAGGAAGATTGCAAAGTTTATTACGTACATTACAGCTTATAAAGGCAAAAACCACAAACCCAAATTATCCAAATAGTAAGACAAATCAAATTATCCAATAGTAAAGCGTACCTTTATCTTCTACCCCAGATACTAGACAAGGTGCTTGCCACCTTTTCTTAAAACTGTTAAAATGTTAATGTTCTGAATGTGATAAAGCTTTTACATTGAAGTCACATCTTATCACACACCAGAGGATTCACACTGGAGAGAAGTCATATCAGTGTTCTGAATGTGATAAAGCTTTTACTGTGTCATGTGATAAAGCAGTCTTATCACACACCAGAGGATTCACACTGGAGAGAAGCTATATCAGTGTTCTGAATGTGATAAAGCTTTTACAGATAAAGTCACATTTATCCCACACCAGAGGATTCACACTGGAGAGAAGCCATATCAGTGTTCTGAATGTGATAAAGCTTTTACATTGAAGTCACATCTTATCAAACACCAGAGGATTCACACTGGAGAGAAGCCATATCAGTGTTCTGAATGTGATAAAGCTTTTACTGTGAAGTCAAATCTTATCAGACACCAGAAGATACACACTGGAGAGAAGCCATATCAGTGTTCTGAATGTGATAACGCTTTTACTCAGAAGTCAAATCTTATCAGACACCAGAGGGTTCACACTGGAGAGAAGCTATATCAGTGTTCTGAATGTGATAAAGCTTTTACATATAAGTCAGATCTTATGAACACACCTGGAGAGAGAGCACACTGGAGAGAAGTTTTTTAATGCTCTCAATGTGACAAAGTTTTATAGTTAATGCCAGTCTAATCTATCTACCGGAGGTTTCATAAAATTTCTGCATTGATTAAATTCTGGAAGAAAAGGAATATTAAAGAAGTTTCAGGTGTCACAGGTTTGTTTCACATCCCCAATGTCATCCCACAAGCTAGAGAAGAAGGGAAAAGTTAAAATGTTACTTTAAAAAAAACAAACTAAAATCTGTGAGCAAACTGGAATGTAATGATCGGATGAACTGAGTTTAGTGCTTATGTCCATCAAGCACACAACTAGAAGGGATTTGAAATATTTTATCTTTTGACATTTTTTGATGGGGGGAGGGACTGATGGTTGTGTTATTGGTCTTGATGGAGAAGTCAGGGAGGGGGCACAGGCTGGGGGGGAATACTAAGAGCTCAGATTTGTTAAGATTGAGTTGGAGGAAGTGGAGTGACATCCATTCCGATATGTCGCTTAGTAGGTTAGTAATGAGAGAGGAGACTGAAGGGGCGAGGTGAGTAGTAGAAATATAGATTTGTGTGTCATCAGCATAGAGATGGTACTTAAAACCATGGCAGTAGGGGAAGGAGGTGTAGATGTAGAAGAGTAGGGGTCCAAGAACGGAACCTTGAGGTACCCCTATGGAAAGAGGGAGTGGAGAGGAGGAGGCAGAGTTATAGTTAACTCTGCTCTCTCCTGGTTCTCCTACCTATTGCAGAGCTTGTTCAGAGTCTTGGAGGCCAACTGAGTGGAGTTTTTTGAGGAGAAGGGATTTGTCAACCATATCAAAAGCTGCAGAGAGGTCAGTAAGAGTAGTAAGAGTTGGGGAGTACGGGAGTAGTGGCCATTGGTTGGGATGAGTACGGAGTAGTGGCCATTGGTTGGGATGAGTATGGAGTAGTGGCCATTGGTTGGGATGAGTACGGAGTAGTGGCCATTGGTTGGGATGAGTACAGAGTAGTGGCCATTGGTTGGGATGAGTATGGAGTAGTGACCATAGGTTGGAATGAGTACAGTGTAGTGATCATTGGCTGGGATGAGTACGGAGTAGTGATCATTGGCTGGGATGAGTACGGAGTAGTGATCATTGGCTGGGATGAGTACGGAGTAGTGGCCATTGGTTGGGATGAGTACGGAGTGTGATCATGGGATGAGTGGAGTAGTGGCCATTGGTTGGATGAGTACGGAGTAGTGGCCATTGGTTGGGATGAGTACGGAGTAGTGATCATTGGTTGGGATGAGTACGGAGTAGTGGCCATTGGTTGGGATGAGTACGGAGTAGTGGCCATTGGTTGGGATGAGTACGGAGTAGTGGCCATTGGTTGGGATGAGTAGAGTAGGGCCATTGGTTGGGTGGCCATTGGGTTGGGATGAGTACGGAGTAGTGGCCATTGGTTGGGATGAGTACGGAGTAGTGGCCATTGGTTGGGATGAGTACGGAGTAGTGGCCATTGGTTGGGATGAGTACGGAGTAGTGGCCATTGGTTGGGATGACTACGGAGTAGTGGCCATTGGTTGGGATGAGTACGGAGTAGTGGCATTGGTTGGGATGAGTACGGAGCAGTGGCCATTGGTTGGGATGAGTACGGAGTAGTGGCCATTGGTTTTAACAGTTAGTAGATCATTAGTGAGGTTTAGTAGGGCAGTTTCAGTGGAGTGTAGTGAGCGAAAGCCAGACTGTAAAGGGTCAAGAAGGTTGTTGTCGGTGAGGTGGGAGGAGCTCAGGCAATTGTAGACTAAGCGTTCTAAGAGTTTAAAAGTAAACAAGAGCAGGGAGATGGGTCTTAAGTTGTTCAGGTTGGTGGGGTCCAGGGAGGATTTTTTAAGTATGGGAGTGATGTGCGCATATGCTTTAGAGGGGAGGGGAATACGCCAGTAGAGAGGGAGAGATTGAAGATGTGGGTGAGGGAGCAGATAGGAGGGAAGAGGGGGGTGACGGTAGAGTTGTGAGGGGACAGGATCCAGGGGGCAGGTAGTGAGACGGGCTTCTGAGAGAACCTTAGTGACCTCTTCGGTAGTAGCAAGGTCAAAAGAGGAAAGTGTTGAGGGAGGTTTAGTATAAGGTATGCTAAGTGGGATGGATGTCTGTGCAGTGGAGATGCCCCTATGAATTGCATCAATCTTGTTTTTGAAGTGATTTGCAATCTCGTGAGCAGTGAGTGAGGTACTGGGTGGAGGTGGAGAAAGTTGAGAGTTAGAAGTAGAGAGAGAGACGACGAGGACTGGATGACAAGCTATTGATGAGAGTGACAAAGTAGGCTTGTCTGGCAGCATGGAGGGAGGAATTGTATGTGAAGAAAGCAGATTTTATATCGGGTGAATGCTTGGTGAGATTTGGTTTTACGCCACATTCGCTCCAGCACACGACTATGTCGTTTAAGATCTCTGGTGTTGTCAGTCTGCCAAGGTTGTAATGGTCGGGGCCTGATGCTTCATGTTAGAGGAGCAAGTGAGTCTAATGTGGATGAAAGTGAACTGTTGTAGACAGCAGTGGCCAGGTCAGGGCAGGACAGGGGAGAGATTCTGTCATAGAGTTGGTCAGTTGCAGAGTGGAAAGGAGAAGGGTTCAAGTTGTGAAGGTTTCTGCAGGTGATTGCTGATTGGAGGGATAAGTGTTTGAAGATGAGGAGACTGTGAAGGTGATGAGATTGTGATCATAGAGAGGAAAGGGGGTGTTTGTGAGGTTGTAGGATATCCTCTCATGGGTGACAACCTTTCAGGCAGGTCTGTGTCTGTGACACCAGCTAGAAAGAAGTCTCTGTTCAGTGAGAAAACAACATCCCAAGCTGATGCAGGCCTTCCAATACTGAGTTACTGCTGATTTAGGGGATGTATTCAGCAGTAAAACGTAAGCCCAGCTGGCCACTTGTGTTCCATGTGGTTCTGCCAAATGGGATTCCATCAGGTGAAGATCAGAAATCCTTGTTCCATGTTTTCTCTTTCCAGCTATTACTCCTCTCCATAGACTAATCACACAATACAACTGCCAGAGATCTGAACTTACAAAGTGCTGAGTGTGCGGTTATTATTCCTACCACTTCTTCTTCCGGGGGACTGACATCCTCTGATTGGGGTTCACAATAATCACTCTGAGTGCACACATCTCTTTTTGGTGTAAAGTTTGTAAAGAAAACTTCTTCTCCCTGGAAATATTACAACGTTGGCACCAAAGTGTAACTATGGGCAAAATCAGTAATGACATTAATAATGAAATCTGTCATTAGCAGAGCAGGTTTTGTTTTTCTGAGTCTCTTATTGTTTTATTTTTTGTTGTCCCTCCCAGTAGATTGTTTTTTTTTTTTTCTACTTCCTGTAGAAGACTAAGTCTTTAGGGAAAAATGGCAGTTGGAGGGGTTGGGGCAAATCCTATAACACTGCTGGGGGTGCTCACAACTGTCAGTTGTCATTCATATGGGGGGTTGGACCTTATAGAGAACCTGTTGCTGTAACTGCTGTAGAAGCGTTAGCTGAAGTTGGGCTTTACTTGTTGTGTGTGTCTTACTTATAACACAGGTCTGCGACTAAAAAGCTGTTTGATTATTTTCATCTAATTTCCATGTATTTTGGTGTGCTGAAAACAAATAAAAAAATATTGAAAACAAATAAAATATTGAAAAAACTCTTAGACGTCATGATTTGTCACAAAATGCAAAATTGTCTTCAAATTTATAAAAAAAAAAAATTTTTTTGTTTTTTTTTTTTTATATTATGGGGTTTTTAACCAAATTTAAAGTCCAAATTATTACTAATTAATTCACATAAGTGCATTTAAGATATAAAAATGCCAAAAAAAAAAACCTTAAAGGGGTTGTCCGAATTATGTAAAAAGAAATATAGCACTGTAAATCTGATGGTCAGCAATATATACATAAGCTAAGCAAGTTTTAGGGAAACAAATTCTATTTCCTCATTTCCCTAGTTCTCTTCTGGCCCTTTGTTGTTATTTGCTCTTTCCTCTGGGTAAATGCATCTATCTCCTATCTCTGCTCTTAACTAGAGAAACGCATTGACTCCTCCTGCTTTCCTCTGGGTAAATGCATCTATCTCCTATCTCCGCTCTTAACTAGGAAAACGCATTGACTCCTGTTAAATTCAGAACAAATGGTGTATTTATATTTGTGTATGTTGACCATTCCTCACCTCCAGCTGCACTCAGGTTTACGACTGTAGCCTGTTCCCTGAAAACCATCCCCCACTATTCATGTGATCCTTATCAGCTTCTAATTGGGGTGGAGTTGAATGCTCATTTGAGCATCTCCCTATAAATTTAGATCAGCTCATGGGGGGAGATCACTGAGGGGGGGCACAGTCTCTGATGGGGTTCTGCATTGAGCGAGTGCTGCGTTGAAGGAGTGCGATGCAGTTAAACACAGCAGTTGAACTAAAGCAGGAGAACTTCAGCAGCAGGAAGACACAACAACAACAGCAAGAAACTCTACTGCACGCTGGACAGACTGCAAGCAACACCCCGGGAAACATCTCTTACATGCCTGAGTCCCACTCCGTGTACCTTTATATAATACGCCCCTCTTCTCCTTATCATATTACTATCCTCTGTTCCCAAATCTCATTTCTTTACCCTCTGCTCCACCCCAAAACTTGTACATCTCCCCCTCATTGCTATCATCTCCCTACTATTGCTCTCATCACCTCCCCAAAATGCCTCTTCCTCTCCTCCTCATTTTCCTCTCCTCCATTCCCAAAATCCATTCACTATATCCCTCTGCCCCTCCCAAACAATTGTATATTGTGTCCTCACTGCTTCCTTCACCCCTCAACGGCACCCACCACCTCCTCCTATTACTCCACTCTCCCACTGACCCCAACACCTCCACTAGTAGTTTCTCACGCTCCTGCACATCCCGCTCCCATGCCACCTTTCTCACCCTTCTCCTCCTCCTAACCGCGGGAGACATCTCCCCGAATCCTGGCCCTCCACCACCTCCCTCACCCGCACAACACCCTCCCACCTCCACGTCCCGCCACAACCCCCACAACTTAGTATCTGTCCTCCTGCTCCCTAAATCTCCCCCCCTGTTTTCATGTGCACTCCTGAACGCCCGATCGGTGTGCAACAAGCTTACCGCCATCCACAACCTCTTTGTTTCCCGCTCCCTCAACCTCCTAGCGATCACAGAAACCTGGATCCAGCCCACTGACTCTACCTCCCTGCTGCACTCTCCTACGGAGGTCTCACCTGGACCCACTCACCCAGGCCTAACGGTCGTAAAGGTGGTCGGGTTGGTCTGCTCCTGTCACCGCAGAGCACCTTCCGAGTCCTCCCAAACCCCCCCTCCCTATCCTTCTCCTCCTTCGAGGCCCACTGCGTCCGACTATTCTCCCCAACCCCCCTGAAGATTGCTGTGATATACCGGCCTCCTGGATCCATACCCCGCTTCCTGGATGACTTTTGCTCCTGGCTACCCTTCTTCCTCTCCTCTGAGCTACCCACCATCATCCTTGGTATTTCAACATCCCTGTCAACCTCAACAACCCGGACACATCCCATCTCCTCCACTTAACCTCCTCCTTTGCACTTGCACAGTGCATACAATCCACCACCCACTCTGACGGTAATATCCTTGATCTTGTCTTCTCCAACCGCTGCGCTCCCCACAACCTCACTTAAACCCCCTTCCCTCTCTCTGACCACAGCCTTATTACCTTCTCTATCTCCTCGTCCTCCAACGCCTACCCCTCCAAATGTCACACTACTACCAGCCGTAACCTCCGCAACCTTAATCCTGCCCCCTCCACTCTGCAACTGATCAACTCCATGACAGCATCCTCCTCCTGTCCTGCCCGACTTGGCTATGACTGCCTACAACAACACGCTGTCAACAGCCCTTGACTCACTAGCGCCTCTAACCACACACAACATCAAACCCCGACCGCTCCAGCCCTGGCACACTGATCACACCAAAACCCTCAAACGACACAGTCGTGCCCTGGAGCGACTATGGCGCAAAACCAAATCCCAACACGCCTTCACCCGCTACAAATCTGCCTTCCACACCTACACCTCCTCCCTCCACACAGCCAAACAAGCCTACTTCCTGACCCTCATCAAGGCCCTCTCCTCAAATCCTCACCGACTCTTCCCCACCTTCAACTCTCTACTCTCGCCACCCCCACCTCCACCCAGCACCTCACTCACTGCCCTTGAGATTGCCAATCACTTCAAAAACAAGACTGACACAATCCGCAAGGACATCGCCGCAACTCACATGCCCTCTCAACCTGTCCCCCCCTCTCACACAGCTACCCCCTCATCCTCCCTCCCCCTCGACATAACCAGCAGGGACTTCGTTGCTGCTCAAACTCCCTCCAACCCCGTTCCCCTTCACTCAGCTACCCCTTCATCACCCCTCTCCCACGGCCTCACCACTGCTCTGACCTCCACTTCCCCACCCTACATTCTTCATACTGAAGCTCCCCCAACACTCCGCACCTTTGACCTTACTACCATCGAGGAAGTCTCCAAGATCCTCTCTGATGCCCCCACCTCACCACCTGCCCCCTCGACCCTATCCCCTCACAACTCCTACAACCTCCCTCCCCCTCCATCCTACGCTCCCTCACCCACATCTTCAATCCCCCTCTCCTCCGGCACTTTCCCCTCCCCTCTGAAACATGCACACATCACCCCCATACTTAAAAAGCCCTCCCTGGACCCCAATGACCCGAACAACCTCAGACCCATCTCCCATTTACATCTAAACTCCTTGAGCGCCTAGTCTACACCCGCCTATGCTCTCACCTCAACGACAACAACCTCCTCGATCCCCTACAGTCTGGCTTCCGTCCCCTACACTCCACCGAAACTGCCTTACTCAAACTCTCCAATGACCTGCTAACCGCCAAAGCTAATGGCCACTATTCAGTGCTCCTACTCCTTGACCTCTCTGCGACCTTCCACACAGTCGACCAACCCCTCCTCCTCAAAAAACTACACTCCCTCGGCCTCAGAGATTCTGCTCTCTCCTGGCTCTCATCCTACCTGTCACAACGCTCTTTCAGCATTACCTATAATGCTACCACCTCCCCCTTACTCCCCCTTTCTGTTGGGGTCCCTCAAGGTTCCATCCTTGGGGCCCCTTCTCTTCTCCATCTACACCTCCTCCCTTGGCCAACTCATACACTCTCACGGCTTCAACTACCACCTCTATGCCGACGACACACAAATCTATCTCTCAACCCCCCACCTCACCTCCTCGGTCTCCGCCTGAATCACACACCTACTGAGCGACATATCAGACTGGAAGTCGCTCCACTTCCTTAAACTGAACCTCTCCAAAAGCGAGTTTCTTGTCTTCCCTCCAGCCCGGACACCCACCCCCCATTGACTTCTCCATCACATCCAACAACGCCACCATCAAACCCGCCCTGCAGGCCAGAGTACTTGGTGTCATTCTGGACTCCAACTTATCCTTCCAGCCCCAAGTCCAATCTTTAACAAACTCGTGCAGACTCCACCTCCGCAACATTGCCAAAATCCGCACGTTCCTAACCCCAGAAAACAATAAACAGCTCATCCACTCCCTCATCATATCACGACTCGACTACTGCAACTCCCTCCTCACTGGCCTGCCTCGCCGCTGGCTATCCCCGCTTCAGTCCATCCAGAATACGGCTGCCAGACTCATTCACCTTTCCAACCGCTCTGTCTCCGCCACCCCCCTCTGCCAATCCCTCCACTGGCTTCCGATTGTGCAACGGATCAAATTAAAAATCCTAACACTAACGTACAAAGCCGTCCACTAGAGATGAGCGAATCGAAGTAGCCGAAGTGGAATTCGAGTCGAATATCGGAAAAATTTCGATTCGCGCCGAATCCGAAAAATAGCCTACTTCGGACGCGCGAATCGAAATTTTTCCGAAAATGGCGGCTGACATGTGCGGCGACGGAGCGGGGATGTCTGGGAAGGCGCGCAGACAAGGCGCGCTGACCCATAATGCATTCCTCAACGACATGTGATCGCATCAGCCAATCAGCAGCCAGCCAGCCAGCACTGTGTAATGGTCGAGCTATAAATAGCGGCCATTTTGGAATTCTTCATTTGCCTGCAGTCATTGAAAAGAGGCAGACCGCTCTGTATTAGGGACAGAGTTAGGGCCACAGAAACGATACTTGGGGACAGAGAAACGTTACTTAGGGACAGAGAACCATTACTCAGGGACACAGAATTGTTAATGAGGGCCACAGAATCGTTACTTAGGGACAAAGAAACGCTAGTTAGGGCCACAGAATTCTTACTCAGGGACAGACAGAATTGTTACTGAGTGCCAGAGAATTGTTACTTAGGGCCACAGAAACGTTATTAGGGCCACAGAATTGTTACTCAGGGACACAGAATTGTTACTGAGGGCCACAGAACTGTTACTTAGGGCCACAGAATTGTTACTCGCACAGACACAGAATTGTTACTCAGGGACACAGAACTGTTACTGAGGGCCACAGAACCGTTACTTAGGGCCACAGAATTGTTACTCGCACAGACACAGAATTGTTACACAGGGACACAGAATTGTTACTGAGGGCCAGAGAACCGTTACTTAGGGCCACAGAATTGTTACTCAGGGACACAGAATTGTTACTGAGGGCCACAGAACTGTTACTTAGGGCCACAGAATTGTTACTCGCACAGGCACAGAATTGTTACTCAGGGACACAGAACTGTTACTGAGGGCCACAGAACTGTTACTTAGGGCCACAGAATTGTTACTCGCACAGACACAGAATTGTTACTCAGGGACACAGAATTGTTACTGAGGGCCACAGAACCGTTACTTAGGGCCACATAAACGTTAATCAGGGACACAGAATTGTTACTGAGGGCCACAGAACCGTTACTTGGTGCCACAGAAACGTTAATCAGGGACACAGAATTGTTACTGAGGGCCACAGAACCGTTACTTAGGGCAACAGAATTGTTACTCAGGGACAGACACAGAATTGTTTCTTGAGGGACACAGAACTGTTACTGAGGGCCACAGAACCGTTACTTAGGGCCACATAAACGTTAATCAGGGACACAGAATTGTTACTGAGGGCCACAGAACCGTTACTTGGGGCCACAGAAACGTTAATCAGGGACACAGAATTGTTACTGAGGGCCACAGAACCGTTACTTGGGGCCACAGAAAGGGCCACAGAATTGTTACTCAGGGACAGGGACACAGAATTGTTTCTCTTGAGGGACACAGAATTGTTACTGAGGGCCACAGAACCGTTACTTAGGGCCACAAAACGTTAATCAGGGACACAGAATTGTTACTGAGGGCCACAGAACCGTTACTTAGGGCCACAGAAACGTTAATCAGGGACACATAATTGTTACT
>CATNWA010006388.1:0-12347 GCA_951230385.1 Staurois parvus
CAGAAGCTAGAAGATCTACTCAATTTTTCTTTAATTCCCCTGGTCAGAAGTCTCTGTTGGGCCTGGGAGACATGTGATGTCCAGGCTTTAAGCATCCTCAGGATCTGAGATGCCTCTAATATGGGACCATATAGTTTGGTGCACTATTTTAAATAACACTTCCTAACTAAACATGACTTGGATCAGCATACCAAGAGACTAGAATCATCTATTTTAGGAGATACAGGAATATTTGGAGAAAGCATCCCAGATTAATCTCAGGGTGATGAAGTGGGGGCAGTCACCTCCCCAGTTGAAGTGAAATTTCTCTTCTATTGCTTGGTTGTTACAGAGGCTTTACTGAGTGCAGGGGACCACTCCACGATTAAAAACACCCCTGTGTTATGACCCACATGGTTTGTGCTGTGGCTGTCAATCACCGGGTCCCCGGCCTGTTTTACTTGCCTGCGTTTCCAGTGATTACTAAGGATCTCCAAACGTGAAGGAGAAGCAGATAGTTTTGTTTACATAACAGTTCTTCCTCCTATGTCCAGCACTCGAGCACACTGCTTTGATAATGCCATGTTGTACAGCGACAGTCCATCCAAGCAGAGTGATAACAGTGAAGCACACAGACACCTCCCCTCAGATAAGACTCTCCCTGCGCACAGTGAATAACTCCTTTTCTTGACCCTCCACGTTAACCACTTTCCTGCCCAGTGCCATTAGTAGACAGTGTCACAGTGCTTTTTTTTTAAGCACTGATCACTGTATTGGTAGAATACTGGGATGTCAGATGGCACCAAGTCAGTTCCCCCAAGTGTCAGAAATGTCTGCTGCTCGTAAGGGAAAGTCCGCCGGCTTGGTATACCCTACTAGCACACATTAAAACTCATCCTCTAAATAGGTGTTTCCCGAGCACGGAGTCACTATGTCCCAGGGGGCGCTTGTTCACCAAGGGCCCTATGATGGTGGGTGGATGACTTGGAGCCCCCCCGAGACCAGGTCCGTGGCTATCTGCGGCAAACCCGTTCGTGGTAGTGTGTATTCGCCGAGGGCTCCTTGACGTGGGTTGCAGCCTGATATGAGGAGGTCAGGAGACCCCACTGGAGAGGGGAAGATGTGACGAATTAGGATCGAATGGATGGATAGGCTGAGCAGGTGACAGGGGTACAGACAAGCACAGTGCGTCGGTAACAGGAGTGCAGGACGGGTAATGGTCACGAGGCTGCGGGGCAGAGAATAGTCCGGGGCATCACGCCAGACGTGAGCAAAACATGCATGGTCAGATCCAATAGGGGGCATTTCCAAGAGAGAGAGTCAGGCTACAGCAGAGGAGTCAGTGGAAGGACGAAATACAGCAAAGGTTCACAAGCACAATCCGGGTCGCAAGCAATCACCTTACCTATTCACCAGGTTCGCAAGATAGCATGATACATGGGAATAGACCGAGAACGAGCAACTGAATGACAAGCTCTGGAGCCATTTAAGATTATCCCGACCGGCTGCGCCGTGCTGCCATTGTGTGCCCACGCCGGTACAGGCAGCGGGCTTCTAACTAGCGCAGCGCGAACTCGAACGCCGCGGCCGGCGGTCAGGACCTATTGCTCGTTAAGTCCCAGCCACAGAGGCGGCACACTGCGCCTGCGCTGGCGGGGACCCAACGCGGCGCGAGTACCTGAGAGAGATCTCCTGACATTCGCCTACCACCTCGCCGACGCGTGGCAAACCTATCCGGATGCCCAACCCAGATCTCATCTCCACCACGGTCGCAAATGATCTCGATCGCGAAAGAAAACCCCCCGCTCCGGACAAAGTCTAGGTGCTGAATGGAGACTATTATGGGCAGGTTCCCTAAAGAATTATCCTCGAGGGGCATAGCCCTATCCAGTCTTGATTAGGAATATGGGTCTGCCCCCCCCCTCCTTTGGCACTTCAAGATTGATCTCCACCCTCAAGAATTCCTCACTTCCTCTATTCTACCGATATGGGCATTGCTAGGAGGCCCAGATTCACGTTCAGACGGAAGGTATCCGGAGACTACTGCTTCAGCAGGCGACGCCATGGAAAGACCTGGGGGTTGGATGCGTAAGTTGTAGTCAGTGGAGGGACAAGAGTTCGCTGATAGGCCACCTCGTTGTTCCATCCGCCCCTATACATCGCATATAGGGTCACCTATAAAATGTTAGGGCCATAATTCTTCTTTGTCGGCGGCAACAGCGCATCCTTAACGTTAGAAGTAGACAACCAAACCGTCTCACCGGGTCGCAAACACCCGATCATCCCCTTCGTCTAATTGTTGAATGCCCTCTTGTAGTCATCTTGGGCCCGAAATTAGGGTCTTCCTGTAGCTTCTTTGTTGTTCGAGGAGAAGAACAGTCAATGTATCCTGCCGTTGCCGGAATTTGGGGCATTCAGGGGACCAAGTCCCAGGGGGAGGAAGGTAGGGTGAAAACCCACAATTGGAGAAGAACGGGGACTGCCCCGTTGCAGATGCCGAATGGCACGCGTTGGTTGTACAATCGCGAATTCCGCCAGGGTAGAAGTGGTATCCAGACATGCCTGGGCAAAAGATGTATAGCAGCGCAGGTACTGCATTCATGAGTCTGGTTGGTTTCTCCTCGACGGTCTGTCCGTTGACTGAGGGTGAAATGCAGAAGAGAGGGACAGTTGGCTGTTCAGTAGCTTTTACACAGAGCCCTCCAAAATCTTGAGGTAAACTGAACCCCTCTGTCGTCAGAGACCGATGTCTTCAGGGACCCCGTGCAGGTCTTACAATCTCTCCCGAAAGTGAATACTCCGCCAGTTTTCGGCTGGCCGACGGAGTCTTCCTTAATGGTATAAAGTGGGCCATCTTAGATAAACGGTCCACGGCCACAAGAATTGCTGTGTGGTCCCGTGAAGGTGGGAGCTCGACTATGAAATCCATCGAAATTTTTCTGCCAAGGCCGTTCGGGAATTGGTAAAGGCCGCAGAAGACCCCAAGCCCTTGCACCTTGATGGTTTTGTTCCTCTGGCATGTGATGCAGGAGTTGACGTAGTGTTTTGCAGTCTTTTGCCATGTCCGGCCACCAGAAGGAGCGTCGGAGGAGCTCTAAGGTCTTGGCCGACCAAAGTTGACCCTGCCATCGCGGGTGGTCCATGGCAATGGCCCAAGACCAGAGTTCGGATTCCCTCTGGCACCACAATCCGATCTTCCTTCCACAGAGTCCCCCCTTGTTTCTGGAGGGGCAACCCCGGCTGGGATGGATAAGGCCGTGGACGCCTCCATTATCTTGGAACGAAGGTCCCGTCTGGAGCGCCAAGAAGTTCCCTGAAGACAGGATAGTGTCGGGCGCTGGGGCCTCCTTGGCGTCCTCGTACATTCGTGACAACGCATCTGGCTTCGTATTCTTTGATCCCGGCCTGTATGTAATGTGGGAAATTGAATCTTGAGAAAACAGTGCCCATCTTGCCTGTCGTGGCGTAAGCGTTTGGCGGTCCTCAGGTACTCCAGATTCTTATGATCCGTAAATATTAAGATGGGGTGTGAGGCACCTTCCAGCAGGTACCTCCATTCCTCTAACGCTGTCTTAATCGCCAGAAGTTCACGATCGCCGATATCGTAGTTCCTTTCCGCCGGGGTGAGTTTCCGTGAGAAGAATGCCACAGGGTGGAGCAATTCCCTGGTGCCCTTCCGCTGGGACAGGATGGAACCTAACCGCATTCTCTGACGCATCTACCTCCAAGATGTAGGGTAAGGCGGCATCGGGGTGACCCAGGATGGGTGCCGAAGTGAATAGTTTCTTCAAAGCTTCAAAAGCTTCCTGCGCCTCTGGCGTCCACCTGAATCGAGTTCCAAGCTTGGTTAGCTGAGTAATGGGGGAGACCAGACCCGAGAAGTTCTTGATGAACTTGCGGTAAAAGTTTGGCGACCCGACAAACCGTTGGACGCCCTTCCTGTCTGTGGGTTCAGGCCAATCCAATATTGCAGAGACTTTCTGAGGGTCCATCGCGACCCCCGCGGTGGAGATAATCAGACCCAGAAAAGTAATACTAGACTGTTCAACAGCAACATTTGTCAGCTTTGGCGTAATAAGCCATGCTGCCACAACGCAACCGCCCTAATACCTTTGCTACGTGAACCCTGTGCTCCCCCAGAGAAGGTGAAAAAAATCAAAATATCGTCTAAGTAGACTATAACAAAGACATCCAGGAAATCCCTAAAAAATGTCGTTCACAAAAGTGTTGGAAGGTGGCGGGTGCATTGCACAGACCGAACGGCAATGACCAGATACTCGAAGTGGCCGAAGCGGGTGCGGAATGCCGTTTTCCACTCGTCCCCCCTCCCTTATGCGAACCAGGTTGTACGCTCCCCCTTAATTCCAGTTTTGTGAACACCACTGCCGCCTTTAAACTCTGGAATAATTCTGGTACCAACGGCAGGGGGTAACGGTTTTTTGATTGTAACTCTATTCAATTCCCGGTAATCAATACAAACGGTCTCAAGGTCTTGTCCTTTTTTTCTACAAAGAAAATCCCTGCCCCTGCTGGAGAGGTAGAGGGGCGGATGAATCCCTTCTGCAGGCTGTCCTCAATGTATTCCCTAAGGGCCCCCAATTCAACTCCGAAAGGGGGAAGATCCACCCGAAAGGATCTCTGAGCCAGGTAACAGGTCGATGGGACAGTCATACGGGGTGGAGGGGTAGAGTATCTGCTCCCCGTTTACTGAATACATCAAGGAATTCATGGTAGGCTGCCGGAATGACCTGCCATATTATAAAAAAAAAACTCCCCCTTAAGTCGGCATCCCCCTCTGAGCACACAAGGACCTGGGGAACCCCCCGGGCCCGAAGTGCGGCAGTGTTCCCGACAGTATGAGGAAGGGAACGAGACTACCCTGGTTTCCCAGTCAATCTGGGGGTTATGAGCCCGTAACCACGGAAGCCCCAGAATGACTGGAAAAAGGGGTGATGCAATGGCATCCAAGCGGAGGAGTTCCTGGTGTTGGCTGGCAATGGAGGTAGAAATGGAAGGGTCTCCTGGTTAACCACCCCTGATCTTATCCGGGACCCCATCGGCCAAAATATGTTGAACCCCTTTTCTTTTGTTGGAGGGGAATACCCTGCTGGTGAGCAAAATTAATATCTACAAAACAGCTGCATGCCCCCGAGTCAATAATGGCTGTCACTTCCACGGTCCTTTCTGGCAGCTGAAAGGAGAGGGGTACAACTAAGTATTGGGAAGAATGAACATCGCCAACAGATAAGGAAGAAGAGGTGCACTTACTCAGTGTCTGCGGGCAGGATCGTACCATGTGACCAGCTTCACCACAGTAGAGGCATAGGTTTCTGGAGCGTCTGCGCTGGCGTTCCTCTGGAGATAGCTTAGGTCGTGCCAGGCCTAGCTGCATGCGGGTTCAGGAGCATCCTCCGGTGGTGGGTTCAGGAACTGTGGCCTAGTGGATTGGCTGTGGACCCTGGAAAGACCCCCCAGGAACCTCCTCGACCCTGACCGGACCTCTCAAACCTGCGTTCCCGCAGTCTTCGGTCAATCTTGATGGTTAGTGCAATTAAGTCTTCAAGCGCCTCAGGCATTTCTACCCGGGCGAGCTCGTCTTTCAGGGCCTCTGACAGGCCCATGCGGAACTGGTGCACAAGGGCAAACTCGTTCCAGCGTGTGTCCCCCATCCAACGCCTAAAGTCAGAGGCGTACTCCTCCGCCGCCCGTCGGCCCTGCCGGAGTGTGTAAATGGTAGCTTCGGCCGAAGCTGCCCGCTGTGGATCATCATATAAGATGGCCATTGCGTCAAAAAAAATGTTAACTGAGCCTAGGTGGGGGTCATTGTTCCCTCTCAGAGTCGGTGGGGCCCAGTCTTGGGTTCACCCTGCAGGAGGGAGATGACAAACCCCACTTTACCGATTCCGTCAAAAAAGTACGAGGTTGCAACTCAAAATAGAGAAGGCAGGATTCACGGAACGACCTGAAGCGTGTGAGGTCCCCGTGAAAACGCTCCGGTAGGGGTACCCGGGGTTCGGTCATAGGAAGTGATGCGGGAACCCCTGAAGCAGGCCCAGGGGCCGCTACGGGCGGAGGTGCAGGGGTCGGAGCCTGTGGTGCAGGGGCAGATATCGTGCAGGCCTGGAACCGATTTTCAATCTGCAAACACCTGTCCTGTAAAACGTTTTACCGCTTGCGTCAAGGAAGCCAGGTGCCTACAAACTTCCTCCAGCGGGGGAGGTCCTCCTCGAGGCTCCGTCATGGCCTTCTGGTACTGTAAGGGACCGCCCGGCGGTACCACTAGCACTCCACTAAATAGGTGTTTCCAGAGCACGGAGTCTAAGTCCCAGGGGGCTTGTTCACCAGGGCCCCTGATGGTGGGGATGGACTTGGAGCCCCCCGAGACCAGGTCGTGGCTACTGGGGCAAACCCGTTAGTGGTAGTGGTATTCGCCGAGGGCTCCTGCGGGGAAGAGCCTGATATGAGGAGGTCAGGAGACCCCACTGGGAGGGATGGACGGATGGATGGCTGAGCAGGTGCAGGGTCAGACAAGCCGGGTCGGTAACAGGGAGGACGGTATGGTACAAGGCAGCGGGCAGAGAATAGTCGGGTCACACGCCAGGTCAGCAACAGCAGGTCAGATCCAATAGGGGGCATTCAAGAGAGAGGTCAGGCAAAGCAAGGGTCAGGGCAGGAGAAATACAGCAAGGTCAAGCACAATCCGGGTCAGCAACTTACTATTCACAGGTTCGCAGATACAGGATACAGGTAAGACCAGAAGGCACTGAATGACAGCTCAGGGCCATTTAAATATCCCGCCCTGCGCTGCCATTGGTGCCCAGCGGACGGCCGCGGCTTCTACTGCGCATGCGCGAACTCGAACGCCGCGGCCGGCCCGGACCTAATGCTCGAGTCCCAGCACAGGGCGGCACACTGCGCCTGCGCCGGGACCAACGCGGCGGAGACCGAGAGGATCCCTGACAGCTGCAGTCCCACTATAAGTCACCCATCACCGCCATTACTAGTAAAAAATAAAAAATCCCAGTATATATATATATATATATATACACATATATATATATATATATATATACACATATATATATATATATATATATATATATATATATATATATATATATATATATACACATATATATATATATATATATATATATATACACATATATATATATATATATATATATATAATATATATATATATTGCCATTTGTAGATGCTATAAAACTTTCACTTAAACCAATTAATTTACACATATTTTTTTTTTTTTTTAGCAAAGACATGTAGCAGAAAACATTTTGCCTAAATTTACGACCAAGTTTGATTTTTTAATTTTTTTTGTTATCTGTGCCTTAACGCAAAAAATGGCCTGATCAGGAAGGTGGGGGGGTGGAATCCTCAGGAGGGCAAGTGGTTGAAGTGGGTTTTTTCACTCAATAATAATGCAAGGCCATAATGGGTGACTTTATACAGTCATGGCCGAAATTGTTGGCACCCTTGATATTTCTCCAGGAAATCATGTATTTTCTCACGAAACGTATTGCATTAACACATGTTTTGCTATACACATGTTTATTCCCTTTGTGTGTATTGGGACAAAACAAAAAAAGGGAGGAAAGAAAGCAAATTCGACATAATGTCACACAAACCTCCAAAAATGGGCTGGACAAAAGTATTGGCACCCTTTCACAACTGCGGATAAATAAGAATGTTACAAGCATGTGATGCTCCTGTAAACTCACCTGGGGCAAGTAACAGGTGTGGGCAATATAGAAATCACACCTGAAAGCAGATAAAAAAGGAGAGACGTTCACTTAACCTTTGCATTGTGTGTCTGTCTGTGCCACACTAAGCATGGACAACAGAAAGAGGAGACGAGAACTGTCTGAGGACCTGAGAACCAAAATTGTGGCAAAATATCAACAATCTCAAGGTTACAAGTCCATCTCCAGAGAACTAGATTTGCCTTTGTCCACAGTGCGCAACATTATCAAGAAGTTTGCAACCCATGGCACTGTAGCTAATCTCCCTGGTCGTGGACGGATGAGGAAAAATGATGAAAGATTGCAACGCAGAATAGTCCGGATGGTGATAAGCAGCCCCAAACATGTTCCAAAGACATTCAAGCTGTCCTGCAGGCTCAGGGAGCATCAGTGTCAGCGCGAACTATCCGTCGACATTTAAATGAAATGAAACGCTATGGCAGGAGACCCAGGAGGACCCCACTGCTGACACAGAGACATAAAAAAGCAAGACTACAGTTTGCCAAAATGTACTTGAGTAAGCCAAAAGCCTTCTGGGAAAACGTCTTGTGGACAGATGAGACCAAGATAGAGCTTTTCGGTAAAGCACATCATTCTACTGTTTACCGAAAACGGAATGAGGCCTACAAAGAACAAAACACAGTACCTACGGTAAAATATGGTGGAGGTTCAATGATGTTTTGGGGTTGTTTTGCTGCCTCTGGCACTGGGTGCCTTGACTGTGTGCAAGGCATCATGAAATCTGAGGAGGATTACCAAAGGATTTTGGGTCGCACTGTAGGGCCCAGTGTCAGAAAGCTGGGTTTGCGTCCAAGATCCTGGGTCTTCCAGCAGGACAATGACCCCAAACATACGTCAAAAAGCACTCAGAAATGGATGGCAAAGAAGCGCTGGAGAGTTCTGAAGTGGGCCAGCAATGAGCCCAGATCTAAATCCCATTGAACACCTGTGGAGAGATCTTAAAATTGCTGTTGGGAAAAGGTGTCCTTCCAATAAGAGAGACCTGGAGCTGTTTGCAAAGGAAGAGTGGTCCAAAATTCCGGGTGAGAGGTGTCAGAAGCTTATTGATGGTTATAGGAAGCGACTGATTTCAGTTATGTTTTCCAAAGGGTGTGCAACCAAATATTAAGTTAAGGGTGCCAATACTTTTGTCCAGCCCATTTTTGGGGTTTTGTGTGACATTATGTCATATTTGCTTTTCTGCCTCTGTTTTATATTTGTTCCAATACATACAAAGGGAATAAACATGTGTATAGCAAAACATGTGTTAATGCAATACCTTTTTTGTGTGAAATACTTGATTTTCAGGAAAAATATCAAGGGTGCCAACAATTTCGGCCATGACTGTATATAGTGTACCGATGAGACTATTACATTGTCTTTTAATTTTTTTGATCAAGTAAAACCATTGTTGATCTTTACCTGGGCTCAATATGATTATTTTTCAATGTTTTTGTACACAGGCTGCATGGTCTTTTCCTGGATTGTCCTTTTAAATATATTTACCAGCTATTTCATAGGAAACATCTTTGAACTGTCTACATCTACCATTATGCTCATTTATAAGGAAGCAACCACTCGACATAAATAACATAACCAGTTATCCAATATTGAGTTGATCACCCAGCTGCTGTCATGGCAGTCAAGACTCCCAGGGGCAAAACATTTATTAGACCTTAGAGGGTGGGTCATAATACTCACCTCTGTTGACTTGTGCTTACCCTATAAAGTGGTTTGGTGCTATTCTCATTATAGTTGGATGACACAGAAATATTTGGTTATTTATTTGATGAGGGGGGAAATGGGATTCAATTTCTTTTTTCCCTGTTTTTTTTGTGGTTCAGATTACATAGAGGTGAATAATATTTACCTTATTATTTTTTTTATAAGACAGTGGGGGTTTCAGAGCCTGGAACTCTTTTCTTTGCCAGTCGACCCAGTTAGGAGACATTATGATTTTTCAGTTTCCAAAGTTACAGTATCTATTTTTCTTATTCTTTATATTTTTCAGGGAAAGGTTGGTTCCAGTGACATCTCATACATAGTCCATTGCCTTCCTCGGCTCCCACATAAGTTGCCTGGGTGTGATCCTTGCTGCCCAGCTTCACTTATTTATTTTTGGCAAGACAATGTGGATTACTCTTTCATATAAATTGGTGGTTTTTTGCAACTTTTTAGTTTCCCTTTCCTGTTTCCCTTATTTGTTTTCTCATGCATTTCTGAATTTCTTTTTTCTTTTTTTCTTTTCCAGCTTTCAGTGGACAATATTGATCGGTCTGAAATAAGTTGGGGGTAAACATAATTTCAATAAATATAAAAGGATTGAACATCCCTGAGAAGCATTCTTGAAACTAAAGAGGATGAGAACTCATTGCATTATTCAAGAAACCAACTTTTCCATTCAAAAAATTCTAGTTGGCTAACATTTGGTTTCTATATTTGTATCATGTACCCTAATGAAAGTTAGCATATTAGTTTTCCAGATATCTTAACAAAACCCTTAAAAAGGTCAAAAAGGCTCTACATGATCTAAGACTGAAGGATACATGAAGATTATTACACCCAAATGATAAAGATTACAAATTTTTCTCCAATGTCCATCAGTCTTATTCCCATATTGACTACATCTTTATACATTATATTAACCTATCTTTCTATTTCTTTCTGCAGCTACAATCAGGTTTTATCTTCTTTTCTGATCATGCCCTGAACACGTGCATCCCTAATTTGAGGGACAAATCTCAAGGTTCTACAATATAGTGGCTAAATGAGTTACTCCTAGAGGATCCACAACACCAGGTCATGCTGGAAGCAGAACTCTACACTTTCTTCCACCTTAATGACCTGGGAGAAGGACACCTATTAACTCTTTGGGAGACTTACAAATGTTATATTAGAGGTGTCTTTATCCAACTAGGCTCTCAAACAAAAAGAGAACAGTTTGAACAAATGAATCTATGATTAGATAGGACTAGAAATTAGAAAGGATTCACAAATATACTCAGGCCTAATCCGCAGTGGATTACTTGGGTTAAAGGACCTTCTGCTAGACAATGTTTAAATCAAAATTGATCAATGTACGTAAAACTTACTATGAACAAAACAAAAAAAATAGAAAAAAGCTAGCATGAACATTAAAGGACCTTAAGGTTACTACATATAGTGCTCAAATACCAGGGCTCCACTGGCCAATTCCAAAACATCCAACAGGATATGGTGAATACTTTCTCCAGCTTTGCATCTTCCAAAATCAAAGATATCTCCTACATTGCAATTTTTTTATTGCTCTTAAATTGAGTGAGCAGAAGCTGAAGATCTTGAAGTGGAAATCATGACGTATGAAGTGTTTACATCAATCAAAGCAATGAAAAAACTAGTAAAGTGCTAGGTTCTAATGGGTTTACTTTGACTTATTATAATAATTTCAACGTACCCTGATACCAACATTTCTTGGTGACTATAGTTTCACTCTGAAAGGGTATTCTTCTCCCTTGATGCTCTTTCAGCACATATCACAGTGATACCAAAGGGGGGGATAAGGACCCTTCTGATTGTAGCATTTATTGACCAATGGCACTGTTGAACACACACTAAAAAATATTTGCAAAAATGATCGCAAACAGCTTTCCCCCATTCCTACCTCCTTTGTTCCATCCTGATCAGTCTGGATTTATATCTGGTAGGAAGGAAATGGATAAAACCATTCAAACCTTAAACTTGGTACATCAAGCAATTTCTTCTAAGGTAACGCTTCTCCTTCTTTTGTCCGATGCTGAGAAACCATTTGACAGGGTGGACTGGAATTGTATACCAGAAAAATGATCCTGTTCTCATATTGGCTCAAAAAGCCTCAATTTCTAATAAGTTATAAACCTCTTACAAGATGGCATTTAACCCCAAATGTAGCAAATAAAATGTTTCCCCAACATTTACTGCTTTGTTGGCACTGCCAAAAAAAAGGGTACTCTATTACATATATTTCCAGATTGTCCTCTTCTCACCTTGTTTTGGTCAGAGTTTTCAGGCTATTTGCTTTACATTTAAAGTGGAGTTCCACCTGAAAAAAAAGTCAGCAGCTACAAAAACTAGCTGTTGACTCTTAAAATACAAACACTTCCCTGTCCCTCGGCCCCAGCGGTGTCCTCACCACAGCTGGTTTCACCAGCCATCTTCTCTCTCTGGCGCCGGCATCATTATACGTATATGATATGACTAGGTAGGATTAGAAACTAGAAAGGATTCACAAATACACTCTGGCATAATCCACAGTGGATTACTCATGGAAAAGTTAAAGAACCTTTTGCTAGGCAATGTTAAATTAAAATTGATCAATGTACGTAGAATTTACTATGAACAAAACAAAAAATATTGTAATCATTTCAATGTACCCTGATACCAAAATTTCTTGGTGACTATAATTAACTCTTTAAAGGGTATTCTTCTCCCTTTGATGCTCTTTCAGCACATATCACAGTGATACCAAAGGAGGATAGGGACCCTTTTGATTATGAATGTGTGATTAGAGTGTAGGTGTAACACTCCCAATCTCCGCTGACTTATTTGGAAATGTCAGTGTAGCTAGAGGCCTCTTCTCTGTCAGGGGGC
>CATNWA010006389.1:0-11639 GCA_951230385.1 Staurois parvus
GTAATACGAGCAGAGCATTGGAATAATGTGTCAAACCCAGTATTAAGCAGCAAAAACAAAATAAAGAATAAAAAATAAAAATGCAGATAAGGATAAATTCAGGATAATAGTAAAAATTGTTTAGCATGCTGGTTCAGATTGGTGATGTTCATCCATCATGTTCGAAGAGGACCTTGACATCTAACAGGTAGTGGGCTGTCCATGCTGTGTCCGTAGGTACCTGGTAAGAGCTATTTGGGCACGAAATGTTCTGCCACATGTCGGGCAGACATAAGTAGGTACCACTGTTGCAGCATTTGCAGCTCTGGCTTTGCAGAGTGCTCGCTTCCCTTGTGCTATGGTTGTTCTGCTCTACTGAAATGTCTGGCAGCCTTGGTGGATCAACGTGTCGATCGATCTTGTGCCAGGGTTTCCCAGGAGGTGATGTCACTATCCAGGGACTTGAAGGAGGCTTTCAATGTGTCGTTGTTTTGCTTCCTTTGTTCCCCGTGCAATCGCTTTCTTTGAGGCAGCTCATCCTTGCAACATGGCTTGCCCAATGTGTCTGGGCTTTCATCAGCAGGGTGTGAACTGATGGCAGGCCTGCTCTGAAGAGGACTTCTGTGTCTGGCACCTTGTCCTGCCAACATATCCTCAGAAGTCTGTTGAGGCAGGTCTTGTGAAAGTGGTTCAATTGCCTAGTATGCCTCATGTATAAAGTTTGAACCTCTCTGGCATGCATCAGGGTAGTTAGCACTACTTCTCGGTAGACTTTGAGCTTTGTGGCAAGGCTTATTCCACATTGGTAAGTAGTTTGCCAAATGCAGAGTTTGCCTTGGCAATTCTGCAGGTGAGTTTGACGTCAATTGTCACTGTGCGGGATAGGGTACTGCCAAGGTATGTAAATTGCTCCACTGCTTGCAGCTTTTGTCCCTTCACTGTGATGGCAGGCTTTTGGTGTTGGGCTTTCAAAGCTGGGTGATGCATCACTTTGGTCTTGTTTGTGTTGATGAGGAGGCTGAAGTTGTTGTATGCTGCTGCCAATTTGTCAACACTGGCTTGCATTTCCTGCTCTGATCCAGCATTCAGGGCACAGTCATCAGCAAAAAGGAGGTCTCGTAGCACAGTCTCCTTTACCTTGGTGACAGCCTGGAGTCTTCTCAGGTTGAACAATTTCCCAACGGTTCTGTGTCTCAGGCTGACTCCCAAGGAACTGTTCTGGAAGGTGTCTGACAGCATGGCTGAAAACATTATGCTGAAGAGGGTTGGTGCCAGCACACCACCTTGCTTGATGCTGTTTGTAATGGGAAAGGCATCTGAAGCTCCTCCATCGTCCAAAACACAAGCCAACATGCTGTCGTGGAGCTGACGTACCATTAGGATGAATTTGTCAGGGCATCCAAACTTTGACATGATGCGCCACAGACCTTCACGACTGACAGTGTCAAAAGCCTTGGTGAGATCCACGAAGGTGTACAATTCATGGTTCTGCTCTTGACACTTCTCTTAGAGCTGTCGGGCTGCAAAGATCATGTCCACAGTGCCACGCTCTTTGTGGAAACCGCACTGTGTCTCGGGTAATAAATCCTGCTCCAGGTGGTCAATCAGGCGGTTCAGTAACACTCGTGCAAGGATCTTGCCTGCGCTGGAAAGCAGTGATATTCCTCTATAATTATCAAAGACTTGTCAATTCCATTTCCTCTTGTAGAGGTGTATGATGGACGCATCTTTCAGTTCCTGAGGAATAGATCCTTGATTCCAAAAGGACTGGAGCAGCAGAATGAGTTATAAACATCCGCTGGGATCACATCAGATCCTGGGGCCTTGCCACTGGTCAGCTGGCTGATAGCCTGTAGGGTTTCAGTCTTTGTTGGTGGGGCATCCAGGCTGTGGTTGATATCCGCCTGGGCCATTCTATCGATCACCTTGTTGTTAATGGAAGATGGGTGGTTCAGTACAGATTGGAATTGCTCAGCCCAAAGCTGTAGGATCAGAGTCTTCTCAGTAATGAGAGTTGCACCATCTGAGTCTAGTAGAGGGGAGGTCCCTTAGGGCTGAGGTCCATACAAGGATCTGAGGGCTTCATAGACATTGCTACTATCAGCAAACTTCTGAATTTCATCTGCTTTGACACTCAACCAGGAGTCCTGCATCTTGTGAAGCTTGCTCTATACGGTCCTGCGAGTGTTGTTGAAGGAATTTTTCTTAGCTGTTGACGAAGGGTCATTTTGATAAGCACAGTGAAGGCGGTGCTTTTCAGCAAGTAGGGCCTTGATCTCATCATCATTTTCGTCAAACCAGTCCTGGTGTTTCCTGTGTGAAGGTTCAAGAAACTTTTAGTGCAGAAGAGTGCACAATATCCTGGACGTGCTCCCAGTCCTTCTCAGAATTTCCCTCTAATTGCAGCTCTGAGAGTTGGTTGTCAAGATCTTCTGCTGGTGAAGCTGCTGTGTTGGGGTTTCTCAGTTTACTAACATTAATCCATTTCATCACTGCTTTGTTTCCCTGCAGACGTCTCTTTGGCTTGATGTAAAAGCTTAATTTAGAGATGATGAGTCTATGGTCAGTCCAACAGTCAGCACTCGGCATGGCCTTGGTCACCCTTACACCCTGTTTGTCTTTCCTCCGCATGATGACATAATCAATAAGATGCCAGTGCCTGGAGCGTGGGTGCATCCAGGATTTATTAATAACCAAATAAAGGATAAATGAATGGATGGGACATGATGATATACAATTAAAAAAATGAGAATAGGGGGGGGGGCGTGGTCTGCCGCAGTCCGGAATGGCCGCTTAAGCCAGGAGCTCCCGCCGGCCGAAGACTTCTTCTCACACTGCACCGAGGATCGGGTGAGGGCAGGGGCACATAACCATGGGGAAAACGGACCGGAACACACCCCGGTTCCCGTTCCCGTTCCCCACGGGTCCTTACTCAGCCGCAATCGCGGCATATACAGGAGCTGTTCCGCTCCCAGCAGAGGGACAGGTCCCATACAGCTTCCCCCTCTCCCCCCCCCCTCCTCCCTCCTCAACGGCAGCCTGTGCTCACAGTAGTGACACTGAGAATGTCACAGATGCAGTCCCGCAGCATGATCTCTCCTCTGACTCCCAGGCAGTGTCTCTCAGAGATCTTCAGGCGGTGGCTGCAGACATTAAAGTCACACTCACCACCGCCCTCAGTGACCTACGAAATGACCTGCTTTCCTTGGGCACAAGGCTGGAGGGAGTGGAAATTGCTAACCGCACTAATGCAGATGCCATAGCAGACATACAGCAGACAACAGTCTCACAGCATCACATATCCGTGAATTCTATAGACAAATAGAGGATTTGGATAACCGTGGACGCAGACATAACATTAGACTCCGTGGTTTGCCAGAATCTGTGGAACCGAACGACATCTCTACAACGGTTGTGGCGATCTTTAATGACCTACTAGGTCGCCCACCGGCCACACCTATAGAGTTGGAACGGGCACACAGAGCACTCCGTCCCAGGGGCAGAGATTCTGATCCCCCGAGAGATGTAATATGTTGCCTAGTCAGCTTCCCAATTAAAGAGGACATCCTCAGGCGCGCCAGGGACAGACGGCGCCTCTTATATCAGGGGTCAGAAATACGTTTATTCCAGGATCTCTCCAATCTTACTCTGCAACAAAGACGGGAACTTCGCCCCCTATTGGATGCACTCCGTTCCCATAACATATCATATAGGTGGCGTTTCCCATTTTGTCTTTCCGCACAGGCGCAAGGGCGCACAGCCTACCTGCGAGTTCCGGAGGATCTGCTTAATTTCTGTACTTCCCTAGATATCCCACTAATCGACCTCCCCGATTGGTACAGCAATATGCGTCTCTCCCAGGTGTTCCGGAATCCGGACCGACGCCAAGTGATATGGAATGGCAGGGCCCTGGCTCTCGCCGACGCCGATTGGTTCCCGCAACCCCGCCGAGACTTCCAGCCGGTGGCTCTACCAGCATAACCAGCCCATCGGCCTCTCCTGCTCATCGCAGGCCTCGTCATGAAGCTTAGAGACCCTTCTCTAAACTCTGTCCTGATTTCCTTAATTTATTATACACTACCGCTGGTTTCACTGCTCAGGATCCGTTCAGCCACTCTTCGGACTTTGTCTGCAAAATCCTTGTCCATTTCGCCTTACCTATGGAGCTTTCTGATCTATCATCCTGGGATCTTCCCTCCACATGATCTGGACTGGACTCATTGGTACTCTTGCACACAGGCAGCCCTATGCATCTGGGGCCACTGAGATCTCATCCCTATGACTCTTGACCCTTAACGATTGTTTGGCACAGATATATTCCAATAAGTTCCTCCCTTCTACCCGCCCATTTTCTGCACCACCGCTGTCGCTCCGCAACGGGAATATCGGGTCTACAACCAATTTAAGTGCCCAACCTCCTCCATGACACTCTGATCTAGAGACCCCGGGTGGACTCCGGAGGGCTCCGATCCTCTTCCATCTCCTGCACAGCTGACTACGAGCCTATCCTGGGGACCTCCGAGGATATCGGGTTCGCCACTGAAGGACTTTTTTGTCTCCCACACGTATCGTATTCAACTCGCCTTGCACCGTTTCCAGAAGACCGAGTTAGGAGAGGATGAAGAGAGTTCCCCAGCACCAGTTATCCTTTTTCACGTACTCTGATGAGCGGGTTGCTGAGTTTGGATTGGGAGAGGGGTGGGGGGGGGGGAAACCTTTGCTTATAATTTTTTTTTTTTTTTTTAACCTTCGCATTGTTACTGTGCACCTGTGAACGAGCATCACCTCAATAAGCTCTCCGGATGGAGACTCCTAGCAGAAATCGGTCTCTCCCATCCCGCTCTGTATCCTTTTCCACCCTCTGCATACTAATGAGTACCTCTGATGAGGCTCCAATGTAGGTACTCTGCCTGTGCCTTCTTCTTCCCTCCCCACGCATTTCCTCCTATTTGATATGAGGTGCTGCTCGAGTCAAGGAGTACCTTGAGAGTCCAGGCCCGGGGGGGTCGTTCTGTCATATTAGTTGTTTTCAATTTAGTATATTGTGTTTTTTTGATATGCGATATTTGAGCTGTATGTTTTTTTTGCACATGTCATGCCTTACTGTTCCTCTGCCAATAATTTGTGACTTCATGTGTTGTGCTGAGACACTGCCTGTTCTCTCCCTGAGGAGAGGGCGGTCTGACCGTTCTATGAAGTCATACCTTTGAGGGACAACACTCCTAGTAGTTTCCACACGGTATACTCGTGACACCATATTTCCGCTTTAGAATTCCTACGTAGTGCTCTGTTCATATGTGTATCTCCCAACCATTGATATGGCTTGTTGCCTGTCTCACTTCCCTCACTTCCCTCCTAGCGCAGGCTACCGTTCTGCTCTTGACCCCAATTTCTCGCTAAATCCTGAGCCATACGCCCTACCAGGTGAGGGGTTGATACATCTCCCTCGCCGGCTGGGTGTAGTCCCTCTCTGTGCATGCCCTATCCTCGCCCTACCTCTCCTATTCCCTGCACTTTTTAAGGTCTTTCCGCACGGCGGGCCTCTTTTTTATTTTGGATTTCGACCCACTGCGTTCCCACACAGTAAGCTCGGAGTGCTTTTACTGACTCTTGCCGGCTGTTTTTACTCCCTCCTTTCTCTTTTCTGTTACCACTTAACCCCCCCCCCCCCCATCTTCTCTTCCTTTCTCTTCTCCCCTTTTCTTATATATCTAGGTGGATTAGCTGGTCTACTCCTCCCGCTGGTAGTTCTGTTTTTTTTTTTTGTTTTTTTTTTCTTACCTGTATCTACTCTCCTCCTTTCCCCTTTCTTATTTTCTTTTATTTTATTTTATTTTTCTTTCATTTATCTCTTTTAATTTTTTTTTTTTTTTTCTCCCCCCCCCTCAATCCTATTCCCATCCTTTTAGTTTACCGTGTTCCTTCTTTTTAGGTTGCTTTCACATACCTATTTGGACATGTCTTCTCCCAAATCATTGTCAGGACACTTATCACTAAAAGTTTCTATCTCTTAATGTGAAGGGTTTGAAACACGCACTGAAAAAAACGCTCCATTCTGCTCTCCTACTTATCTAAAACAAAGAGCGGATATCGTTTTCCTTCAGGAAACGCATTTTAGACAGGATGTCATTCCCAAGCTCTTTGACTCACGTTATCCGACAGTCTATCATGCCCCTAACCCTCATGCCAAATCAAAAGGTGTCGCCATCTTGATTGCGAAAACATCTCCCTTTAACTATCACGGAGTCGCTCCCTGACTCAGAAGGTAGGGTTCCTGTTTCTAAAAAGGCACTTTTGCCAACAGACCCATTTACACTGGCAAATTTATATTGCGCCCAATACCAAGCAGGTTCCCTTCTTCCGCTCAATCTCCACATCTCTTTCTTCTTTTCTCAGTCGGGTGTACTGATCTTGGGGGGAGACCTTAATGTCCCTTTATGCCCCCTTACTGGATTCTCCTCGGGCAGTTCATTTTTACCATACAAATCCCTAAGACAGATCCACACACAACTCCAGGATTTACAATCCTTCACGATTCTTGCGCGAAATCCTACAACCCGAACGTTAAAGATTATACGTTCTTTTTCTCCTCCCACAATAAGTACTCCAGAATTGACATACATTTTCTACTCGCAAGTGGTATCTGCCATTTCTTCATGACACCTACCATTGCAACCAATGGGTCCTATCGGGGATCACCATCCCATAACCATGACGTTGCGTTTTCCTGAAAAATACACTCCCGCTCTTAAGATTTTGGAGATTGGTACGCATCTCTTCTGTCCGACCCAACTAACGAAGCCGAGATCCCCGCTCCCAATTGGTAGATTACTTCGAGCGACCAACCAGACTTCAGATAACCTCCCTCCTTGACGGCAATGGGAGGCACATAAATGCATAATTTCGCGGGGTTCTCATAGCTATGGCTTGCTACGAAGCGTAAAAGCGGGAGACAAGCACATTTGCGACGACTTATGGAGCGCATCCAGTTTTGGTAAGAGTTCACAAACACAGTCAAGACGGCTTCTACCTTGACTGAACTCACAAACACTCGCACGCAGCTTTTGACCGAGCAACTGGGCAAGGTGGCTAAACGTAGATATGTCTTGTCTCATAAAATTATTTTATGAGGTTTGCGAACAAAAAAGTCGGGAGATTCCTCGCCAGATCCCTTCAAGCTGAAAAAGTCGAGCGTGCTTAACAATCCACAAAATCAGGGGTCCAGACGGTTCTTTTGCCACCACTAATGCTGACATTGCTTCTCATTTTTTGAGCAGTATCTATATAAGGCATTATATAACCTCCCCCTCCGGAACGTCCCCCACCTGAAACCAACAAACTAGAGCCACGGTGATCTCGGACTTTCTTCATCTCTTATAGCCCTTCTGCACTTCTGAGACTTCCACCCTGGAACTGGAGCAAAATATCACGGCAGAGGAACTGTCGCGGGCCGTCGGACAAATGAGTCTGGTTTTAAAAAAGCCCGGGCCCTGATGGCCTGTCTGCAGTATATTACAAGGAGTTTTTAACCGTCTTGTCCAACCCCTTCCTCTCGGCTTTCAAACTTTCCTCTTCGACTCCTGTGCCGTGTCATCGCCTTCTAGAAGCGCACATCACTGTCATACCCAAGGGTGATAAGGATGCAACTTTGGTTTCCAATTATAGGCCCCAATCTCCCTTCGTGAATGTAGACGTGAAACTTATGGCTAAAATTCTGGCAACCGTCTCCTCCTCCCCTTACTCCCTTCTTTGATTTAACCTCGATCACAGTGGGTTTCAATCCCTGGCCAGGGGAAGCGAGAGACAAGTACTATCATAGGCCCTCAACCTTATCCATTGGCTTCGCACATCAAGAATCCTGGGTTCCTCTCTCTTTGGACGCTGAGAAGGCCTTTGACAGAGTGTCCTGGATTTATTTGAGGGCAACCCTTCAGGCGAGTTGGTTTGAGAGAACACTTGCTTAATTTCATCATGACCTGTTTAGGTATTATGGACCCACGGCACAGGTTCGGGTGAATGGCCATTTATAGGAACCATTTCTCTCTCGCAATGGCAGCGGCCAGGCGCTGCCCCCTTTCTCATCTCCTCTTTGTGCTATCATTAGAAAACGCAGCTCGGGGCGTAAACTCCGTTCCAACCCCGATATTAAGGGCGTTTCCGCACCGGCTCAAGAGTATAAACTCGCCGCCTATGCAGGATGTCATTTTGCTGTTTCTAACGGAAACCTCGGACCACCTTGCCCAATTTGCTTAAGAGTTTCTCACTTTTTTCAATTCATGTCGCAACCTTAGATTCAACCATTCAAAGTCATACGCCATCAATGTCACCCTCGACTTCTGATGTAGTCTCATTTTGCAGATCGCAGTTCCCGTTTAGAATGGGACAGTGAGACTCTCACTTACCTGGGCGCATTCAAGCTTTCGTGCGAGCCACGTCTCTGACCTTTCATGTAAAAACTTTATCCCCAGCAACTTAAATCATTCAGGAGGATCTCACTAAAATGGCATCGACTCATGCTTTTCCTGGTTCGGCAAAGCTGCTCTATATTAAAAATGAACATCTCACCCGCCCCTCCTCTATTTAATTTCAAACCTTACCTATCCAATTGCAACCCGCCTTTTTCGCTTCATGTAGGAGAATGTGCTCCTTCTTCCTTTGGAACCACAAGCGTCCGCGCTTATCTTTCTCGCCAATTGGTTCTCCACCCAAATCAGGGGTGGGATATGGGCTCCCAGAGCCTCAGGCAATATCATATAGGGCCTGCCAATCATTTGCAGAATTATAAAGATTGGAATATTTCTCTACGACTACCAAGGTACTGGGTGCATCTCGAATACTCCTTCTATCCTTTCTCCCTAGAGGCTTAGATCCCGTGGCTCTTGACGAAAAGCATACCCCCCCAGGCCCCTTCTCACTCATCCCACTGATGGTCCTACCTTGAAAGCCATCTTTCCGCTTGACAATGCAAAGTCGGAGCCTCCATCTCGGAATGCCCCAACCCTTTAACCTCCCTTTGCTTAACCCGGACTTCCCTCCGGGTATGCACAAGGCCTTCATGTCCGGAAACTTTAGGCCGTTTATGACCAGGTGATGAACAGCGGATAACACTTTTTTTTCATTTATAGGCCTATTTGTAATTCCTACTCCTCTTTTGGCGAGAGCACCATGAAAGATCTCGTACCTTCCCTTTTGGGCCTTACCTTCAAATCAGGCTTTTTCCTCACATCCTAGTGCCCACGCTCACGCGCCACAAATGGAACTCGTCCTCGTCACCACCCTGTGAATTCAATTTGTTCCCTAAGAGGCTGAAACCCCAGCGGCGCATCTAATTTCATCCATGTACCTCTCTTCCTCGAACGGTGTGTAATGGGAACTCATAACTCGCTCCCGCCCCACCCGCTTTGCCGAGCTTGGGAGGGAGAGACCTTGATATAAGATTTTTTTCTGCCTCAGATTGGGACCTAATTTATACATACTGACTTCCCACAAAATTGTTCTGCTGAATGGTATCGGACCCAAGAAAACGGATTACAAGCTTGCTTCCCGTTTGGTACATTACCCTCCCTATCCAGAACTCATCGGTTTATAACCCTTCTCTACCCATTATTTGAGTTGGAGATGTGGAGCACCTGATGGGTCACTTCTCCATATTTGGTGGTCCTGTCCTATCGTCATGCCCTTCTGGCAGGAAGATTCCACGTAGAACCTCGTCAGTGTCCACTTTACCTCTCGATTTCTCCCCGGCCCAATTTATTCCGTCCTCCACCATACAGACCGCTCCCCAATAACGTCTATACCTCTCCCGATCAGTTAGGCTATGCATTTATGATTTAAATGCTGCTAGACACTGTCTTCCTGTGCTTTGTAGATCTATCTACCCCCTCCTCAATAAAAGAGTGGTTCACTCGTCTGGGTAAGAATGTGCAGAGATGGAGGAGCTGATTGCTTCCTCACACAGATAACCCAAACTAAATTCTCCCTTCACATTGGTCATGTTGGATGCACTTCCAACGACCCAGGGGGAAAAATACCACTCCATCATGGGTCCTTTCTACCTGTCTCGGAGCCTGACCTGTTGGCTTTGTATACACTCTGCTATTGTTATTGACCTCCTCGACCCATGAGCTAGGACTGTCGATAACAACTTTTCTATTATATCCCCTTTCACTGATCAGGTAGTGAGACACCCCTTTTCCCTGGATGCCCTATGTGTCGAGCTTTATGTCTCTATCCCCTAGGGGAATGAGCACACCAGCTCTGTCCTTGGAGCTTCCACCTATATGACAGGTCTAATCCATACGCCGCACTCCTTAGTTCTCCTTCCCCTTTGACCCGTTACCCCCCCTCACCACCCGACCGCCTTTATTTTTTTTTTTTCTTTTCTTATTTCTACCACTTTTTTTCTTCCTTCTTTGGCCTTTTCCCCAGCTTCTCACCATTGTTGTATTTTTTCTTTTCTCCCGACTCTTTCCTCATTGTGCCCATGTACCCAGCCATTTACTGTCATTTTGCTGTTTTTTTCACATCATTCTCCAACTTCATTTTTTTTCCCTTTTTTTTATTCTCTAACAACATACGTTTATTTTCCATCTGTCCCATAGGCAAACCTAATCTCACACTATCGGTATTAACACTTTTGCAACAACATGTTGCCTCGTCCCCATTCCTACGGAGTTATTTTCATATGCGTTGGCTACCTTTGAGTGGTACCTGTCTGCTGAGCTCCTCATGGATAACACAGAGCTTTCTATATTTTCGCAACTTCTTTCCTTGGCACCAGGAAAGCCCATCACCTTTAGCCTTTATCCCCTTCCCCCCTACTCTGCTTACTCTACGAGTAAAAAGTATATATGGGGTGCACAAAATAATTGTTCCTGTTTGTTTTGGTGATATTTATTGGTATGCTCTATGTTGGTGATTAATGATTGGTGTTTGCCTTCTTTTTTTTTTTTGCTGTGTTCTCGTTGTTTTTTTTTTTCCAAGTTATCAACTTCATTATTGTTTACAGGTGACACAAGATGGCTTTAATTATTTTAGTTTCGCCTGCGTATTTTCTTATTGTTTGGCATGTGCGATTTGTGTTTTAACCCGCGACGTTTTTCGTTTGGCACATTGTGATTTACAGTTGTACATTTTTATACCATTTATATGTGTTATTGAGAATATATTCTCAAAAAACTTTGTTGGAAACAAAAAATAAAAATTGAGAAATAAATTCAGGATAATGATAAAAATTTTAAAAGAGAAGGATAAATTCAGGATATTAATAAAAATGTTCGGATCAGCATGCTGGTTCAGAAATAGTAAACCAGAAATCAAGGATAATTGAAAATGGATGGAAAACACGATGATATATAATTAAAATGATGGAATAAAGTGATGTGAATAAATGTAACCTATCGTTGCCATTGAAGATGTGGAGATGGAGTGGTGTGTAATGGAATAGCTGAATGGAAAAACGTTAGATGCACTCATATGTGTTTATTGTGAGGTTTGGATAATGGATGGCAATTATAAAGGAATGTGTGTGTGGAATTTTATACAATGCTGTGACCTCTACATAGATGTGTGAAAATGAGCGCATGTGGTGCAGATTTCTAGACCTAAAGGAATATAATGGATGGTATCATCCACGTGTATGACCCAAAAAAGGGGTATGA
>CATNWA010006390.1:0-10220 GCA_951230385.1 Staurois parvus
CAGTGGTATTAGTGGTGTACCCCCAAGGGTTCATTGTTAGTGGTGTTCCCCATGGTTTCCAGTTGTTATTTAGCGGTGTTACCCCAAGGTTCAGTGGTATTAGTGGTACCCCAAGGTTCAGTGGTATTAGTGGTGTACCCCAAGGTTCAGTGGTATTAGTGGTGTACCCCAAGGTTCATTATGTTAGTGGTGTTCCCCAAGGTTCAGTGGGTATTAGTGGGTACCCCAAGGTTCAGTGGTATTAGTGGTGTACCCCAAGGTTCAGTGGTATTAGTGGTGTACCCCAAGGTTCATTGTTAGTGGTGTACCCCAAGGTTCAGTGATGTAGTGATGGGTTCCCAAGGTTCATTGTTATGGTGGATCAGTGATGTACCCCAAGTTAACTTTTGAACCTTACTTTTGACCTCTCTATCAGTGGCATTGAGTTGGTGATAAAAGCCCCATTTCTGCGTTTGCAGATGAAGCAATACGTGGAAAGACCCCCCCCCCCCCCCCAGGATGTCTCTGACTTGACGCTGATCGGGGCGCTCAGTCTGGGGAGTTGGGGTGTAACATCGATCAGTATGAAGACATGTCATTATGAAGATTCATACCAACTAGTGGAATCAAAATTGGTGAATGGATGGATGTCATTGTAACTTGACTAAAAATCAAACCTCAGACAAACTTTATAAAACAGTCTTTGCTTATGGAACTGAGAAGGGTTAGAGCCCCTGCCAGGGTTTATCTGCGGTCTCTGCCCCGTAGGGGAGATCTCTCTAGCAGGGGCGGACTGACAATTCATGGGGCCCCCGGGCAATGGGGGATCATGGGGCCCCTGTGCCCTTGCCCAAACTAAAAAAAAGCCTATGAAAGAGGTACCGGGGCATCTCGTGGGGCCCCCTACTGACCCCAGGCCCTCGGGCCTTGCCTGAGTTTCCTTCCAAATGGTTAGTCCGCCCCTGCTCTCTAGTCTCCCTATTCCGTAGGCACACGGGTAACTCATCTGCCGTCATCCAATCCCCTGGAATGTGTCAAGGCAGATGCTGATTGACCAGGAATGCGATGGGAGCTGGGAACGTTCCTGATATCACCCTGTTATATGTCTGGGACGGGCTGGTGACATAGCTAAGGTGTGAATTGTCAGATCAGCACCTTACAGGTCCTAAGAGTCCTATGTGGGAGGTGGGAGGTGTTTCCTGGGTGCCACAAGGTCCTGTCTATATGTAGGGATAGGTGTTCCAGCTCCATTTAGATGGTCTCCTCCACACCTTTGGTGGACCAGTTGTCCCAAAATGTGACCTCGCTGTCCTCGGAGGAACGTCCCTTTTCTTCAAAGCAGTATTCAACCCAAAAGCAAACCTATTGCAGCAATTCATAGAATTGCTGACTGCATTAGTTTTCTCTTTTTAGTCTTTCTTTTCTTTTTCACCTGGTGATCTGGCCAATAAGTATGTTGTTTTTCAAAAGAATGAGCTGTCCTGCAGATGTAGCTGTTAGAGGGGTTAAGACAAAACCATTTACCACTGACAGGGGTGCTTACAATCAGGGGCGGACTGACCATTTGGAAACTAGGGCACTGCCCGAGGGCCCGGGGTCAGTAGGGGGCCCCATGAGATGCCCCCGGTATCTTTTTCATAGGCTTTTTTGAGTTTGGGCAAGGGCACAGGGGCCCCATGATCCCCTATTGCCCGGGGCCCCATGAGTTGTCAGTCCGCCCCTGCTTACAATGTTCAGCTTTTGTTTAACCCCAAACACCAAGCGCACACAAATATGTGGTCTCTCGGCATCTGGGCCTTGACGCCGTGCGGCCGCATATTTACGTGTCATTAGAAAATACATATGTGCTGAGAGCGTCCGCCCTGCGTGCTCCAATCACATATCTCCGTGACTCACGGAAAGGTCCCGATCTCCCCTTGCAATCGGGACCTTTTCCGATCATGTGACCACCGTGAAAGTGAATCACAATGGTCACATGACCCTAAAACCCAGCCCGCCTTCCAGCTTCTGAAACTCTTAAAGGGCCGGGAGACGCCGGTGCAAAGGGGTTAAGTAAACCCTTTATCCCAAAAAGAACAAAGCTGTCATCGTAACGGATTATACAGTGCGAGCTGGAGTCTCCAGTTTGTTAGTATATCTAAATCTGCTAGTCCTTCTAACACTCCCTTCCCCTCAGACTGACCATGCTGCTGTCCAGTGGTGCCCCCTGTGCCCCTTCCTCTAGAGTGGGGGCACTCTAATACAGGAGGCATGTTACTGGCCAGATCACCAGGGAAAAAACCTAAAAAAAGAAAACGAATGCAGCCACCACATCTAATGATTGATAAGCTGCCATATATGACATTTCTGGTTTTGGGTTTCATACCATTTCAAGGTTCAGACCAGGGGCAGACTGACCATTTGGAAACTTGGGACTGCCTGAGGACCCGGGGTCAGTAGGGGGCCCCATGAGATGCCCCTGGTACCTTTTTCATAGGCTTTTTTGAGTTGGGGCAAGGACACAGGGGCCCCATGATCCCCTATTGCCCGGGGGCCCCTTGAGTTGTCAGTCCGCCCCTGGTTCAGACACATTTCCAACCATCCAGGAATGAGAGAAAACGGCAAGGAAAGTGCAGATGCAGAAACCAGCCAGACTGAGCATCATGGACCCACCTCTAGCAGCTTGCACTTGGGTTCCACGGTCATAAGGGCAATAAGATTTCATCAAGGACTCAAATACAAACGTGTGAGGCAGATCCACCTCACCACCGATTCCCGAGATGGTTGAGTCTGGTACCAAAAACTATCTGCTGGGATCCAGGAACGAGTGGTCACATCTTCAGAGCATGCCTAGCTAGCCCGACACACCAAGGAAGGGAAGACAGATCAATGGGATCAGCAGAAACAAGTGACCAGAGGAATAAAGCTGGAGGAGCAAGGATGTAGGACACCTCGGAGCAGTAGACGAGAACTCACAAAGTCTGAGAAGGAAGTCTTACCCAAGAGATTGACCTTTGCTGGGCCTTATTGATATGTCCATGTGGTGGGTTTTATCACAGTTACAGAATCTTCCATCCACAATTATCACATATCTGGATGTGAAGCAGAACAACATCTTATCCAGAACCAAATCACATCCTTCCAACCTGACCCCACCAGAAGGGGAGCCTCTGGAATGGCTTAGTATGGATCTGAGCCTAACCCGCCAATCATCCTACTCAATGATGCCAGAACGTAGGAGAGGAAAAAGGGAGCCCCAAAACAAAGTTAATCAACGGCAACTAATTTACTAAAGGAGCTGAGAGTCTGTTCTCAATGACACCAGAAGTAAGTAGGAGAGTAAGGAGGAAGCCCCAAGATGATTTCCTAAAGGAGCTGAGAGTCTGTTCTCAATGACACCAGAATGTAGGAGAGTAAAGAGGAAGCCCCAAAACAAAGTTAATCGACGGCAACTAATTTACTAAAGGAGCTGAGAGTCTGTTCTCAATGACACCAGAATATAGGAGAGTAAGGAGGAAGCCCCAAGATGATTTCCTAAAGGAGCTGAGAGTCTGTTCTCAATGACACCAGAAAGTAGGAGAGTAAGGAGGAAGCCCCAAGATGATTTCCTAAAGGAGCTGAGAGTCTGTTCTCAATGACACCAGAACGTAGGAGAGTAAGGAGGCAGCCCCAAGACGAAGGTGACCTACACCAACTAATTTCCTAAAGGAGCTGAGATTCTCTACTCAATGACACCAGAACGTAGGAGAGTAAGGAGGAAGCCCCAAGATGATTTCCTAAAGGAGCCGAGAGTCTGTTCTCAATGACACCAGAATGTAGGAGAGTAAGGAGGAAGCCCCAAGATAATTTCCTAAAGGAGCCGAGAGTCTGTTCTCAATGACACCAGAATATAGGAGAGTAAGGAGGAAGCCCCAAGACGAAGGTGACCTACACCAACTCATTTCCTAAAGGAGCTGAGAGTCTCTACTCAATGACACCAGAATGTAGGAGAGTAAGGAGGTAGCCCCAAAATGAAGGTGACCTACGCTGACGAATTTCCTGATGGAGCCGAGTGTCTCTACTCAATGACACCAGAACATAGGAGAGTAAAGTTAATCAACGGCAAATAATTTACTAAAGGAGCTGAGAGTCTGTTCTCAATGACACCAGAAAGTAGGAGAGTAAGGAGGAAGCCCCAAGATGATTTCCTAAAGGAGCTGAGAGTCTGTTCTCAATGACACCAGAACGTAGGAGAGTAAAGAGGAAGCCCCAAGATGAAGGTGACCTCCGCCGACTAATTTCCTAAAGGAGCTGAGAGTCTGTTCTCAATGACACCGGAACGTAGGAGAGTAAGGAGGAAGCCCCAAGATGAAGGTGATCCACGCCGACTCATTTCCTAAAGGAGCTAAGAATCTATAGTCAATGACACAAGAATGTAGGAGAGCATAGAAGGGGCCCCATGATGAAGGTGATCAACGATGACTAATTTCCTAAAGGAGCTGAGAGTCTCTACTCAATGACACCAGAACAGAGGATAGCAAAGAGGAAGCCCCAAGATGAAAGTGATCTACACCAACTAATTTCCTAAAGGAGCTGAGAATCTATAGTCAATGACACCAGAATGTAGGAGAGCATAGAAGGGGCGCCAAGATGAAGGTGATTGATGGCGACTAATTTCCTAAAGGAGCTGACAGTCTGTACTCAATGACACCAGAACATAGGAAATTAAAGAGGAAGCCCCAAGATGAAAGTGATCTACACCAACTCATTTCCTAAAGGAGCCAAGAGTCTCTACTCAATGACACCAGAATGTAGGAGAGCATAGAGGAAGCCTCATGAAGAAGGGGATCAACGGTGACTAATTTCCTAAAGGAGCTAAGAGTCTCTACTCAATGACACCAGAACGTAGGAGAGTAAAGAGGAAGCCCCAAGCCGAAGGTGATCTACACCGACTAATTTCCTAATGGAGCTGAGATTGTTCTCAATGAGCACCAGAACGTAGGAAAGTAAGGAAGAAGTCCCAAGATGAAGGTGATCCACGCTGACTAATTTCCTAAAGGAGTCGAGAGTCTCTACTCAATGACACCAGAATGTAGGAGAGTATAGAGGGATCTCCATGATGAAGGTGATCAATGGCGGCTAATTTCCTACAGGAATTGAGAGTCTCTACACAATGACACCAGAACATAGGAGAGTATAGAGGGATCCCAAGAAGAAGATGATCAGTGGTGACTAATTTACTGAAAGGGCTGAGAGTCCTAATTCAATACATTGTGTGAACATTCAAATCATCTCAAAAGTCCATTCCTCTTCACCTTCCATATTCCATCATCTACAGGTGGAATCTGTCACTGGAAATTTGCCGATAACTGAATATTCACACAATTTATAACCAAGATTTTCCTTTATTGACCCATCTCTCTCCAACTGCTGGAGAAGGTTCACCAGTCATCTTTGTAGGCTGTACCTGGACCATGGACGGTGGCTCTAGATAGACTATGGATGGAAGCTCTGGATGGACTATGGACGGCGGCTCTGGATGGACAGTGGATGGCGGTTCTGGATGGACTATGGATGGCGGCTCTGGATGGACTATGGATGGCGGTTCTGGATGGACTATGGACGGCGGCTCTGGATGGACTATGGATGGCGGCTCTGGATGGACTATGGATGGACTATGGATGGCGGTTCTGGATGGACTATGGATGGCGGTTCTGGATGGACTATGGATGGCGGTTCTGGATGGACTATGGACGGCGGCTCTGGATGGACAGTGGACGGAGGCTCTGGATGGACAGTGGACGGCGGCTCTGGATGGACTGTGGACGGCGGCTCTGGATGGACTGTGGACGGCGGCTCTGGATGGACTGTGGACGGCGGCTCTGGATGGACAGTGGACGGCGGCTCTGGATGGACAGTGGACTGCGGCTCTGGATGCACAGTGGACGGCGGCTCTGGATGGACTGTGGTCGGGGGCTCTGGATGGACAGTGGACGGGGGCTCTGGATGGACAGTGGACGGGGGCTCTGGATGGACAGTGGACGGGGGCTCTGGATGGACAGTGGACGGAGGCTCTGGATGGACAGTGGACGGTGGCTCTGGATGGACAGTGGACGGCGGCTCTGGATGGACAGTGGACGGCGGCTCTGGATGGACTGTGGACGGCGGCTCTGGATGGACTAGGGACGGCGGCTCTGGATGGACAGTGGACGGCGGCTCTGGATGGACAGTGGACGGCGGCCCTGGATGGACAGTGGACGGCGGCCCTGGATGCACAGTGGACGGCGGCCCTGGATGGACAGTGGACGGGGGCCCTGGATGGACAGTGGACGGGGGCCCTGGATGGACAGTGGACGGGGGCCCTGGATGGACAGTGGACGGGGGCCCTGGATGGACAGTGGACGGGGGCTCTGGATGGACAGTGGACGGGGGCTCTGGATGGACAGTGGACGGGGGCTCTGGATGGACAGTGGACGGGGGCTCTGGATGGACAGTGGACGGCGGCTCTGGATGGACAGTGGACGGCGGCTCTGGATGGACAGTGGACGGCGGCTCTGGATGGACTGTGGACGGCGGCTCTGGATATGGACTAGGGACGGCGGCTCTGGATGGGCAGTGGACGGCGGCTCTGGATGGGCAGTGGACGGCGGCTCTGGATGGGCAGTGGACGGCGGCTCTGGATGGACTAGGGACGGCGGCTCTGGATGGACTAGGGACGGCGGCTCTGGATGGACTAGGGACGGCGGCTCTGGATGGACAGTGGACGGAGGCTCAGGATGGACTAGGGATGGCGGCTCTGGATGGACAGTGGACGGCGGCTCTGGATGGACAGTGGACGGCGGCTCTGGATGGACTAGGGATGGCAGCTCTGGATGGTCAATGGACTGGGAATGATTTTCACCCTCTTATTGTGGAATTTTCCTTTTGTACATAAATGTCTTCATTCTTTGTGCAGCCTTCATGGACTTCCATGTCTCACGTAAATGTTCTTTCTATCCTCAGATTTCTCATCTCTCCGATTTGATGGCAGTAACAAGCGGTGTGAAGGGGTCGTTCAGCACAGACATGGAGACAGTTGGCTGCCTTTGTGTATATCGTATTTTCAGGCGTGATTTACCGTCTCTGATCTGTAGAGAGATGAGGTGTGGGCCTCCTAAGTCACATCATCCCATAGATCATCACCCGCTCTACAACTCATCCATCGTTCTGAATGTCAGCTGCCCCACACTGGGCGATTGGAGGAACTGCAATGTCACGCCTGTTCCAGGTTCTGAGTGTGATGGAGCTGCTTTCATATACTGTGCAGGTAAGTCATACCTGGGGGACTCCAACCCCAGCCCTCTGTATATACAGTGCAGGTAAGTGATACCTGGGTGACTCCAACCCCAGCCCTCTTTATATACTGTGCAGGTAAGTGATACCTGGGGGACTTCAACCCAACCCTCTGTATATACTGTGCAGGTAAGTGATACCTGGGGGACTCCAACCCCAAACCTTGGTATATACTGTACAGGTAAGTGATACCTGGGGGACGCCAACCCCAGCCCTCTGTATATACTGTGCAGGTAAGTGATACCTGGGGGACTCCAACCCCAAACCTTGGTATATACTGTACAGGTAAGTGATACCTGGGGGACGCCAACCCCAGCCCTCTGTATATACTGTACAGGTAAGTGATACCTGGGGGACGCCAACCCCAGCCCTCTGTATATACTGTACAGGTAAGTGATACCTGGGGGACCCTAACCCTGACCGTCTATATGTACTATGCATGTAAGTGTCACTGGGAACCCTAACCCTGACCCATTATATATACTATGTGGGTAAGTGTTACTGAGGACCCCAACCCTGACCTTCTATATATACTATGTGGGTAAGTGTCACTGAGGACCCTAACCCTGACCCATTATATAGACTATGCAGGTAAGTGTCACTGAGGACCCTAACCCTGACCTTCTATATATACTATGTGGGTAAGTGTCACTGGGGACCCTAACCCTGACCTTCTATATATACTATGCAGGTAAGTGTCACTGGGGACCCTAACCCTCCACTATTACCAAACAGCCATAAGTAGAAAATGGCGGCGCTCCCAAGACTCTACCATCTTACAAATCTCACAGAACGGTGCTGGCCATTGGAGTTCATCTCCTGGACCAAGACAAACATTGTCCACCACTATTACCAAACATCCATAAAGAGAAAAATATCAGTGCTCCCAAGTCTCCAGCGGCTCATAGCTTCTGACAGAATGATGTTGGACATTGGTGCTCATCTCCACCGAGTCATGGGCCAAGACAAGCATTGTCCACCACTATTACCAAGCATCCATAAAGAGAAAATATCAGTGCTCCCAAGTCTTCACCGGTCTCATATAACCTCTGACAGAATGATGTTGAACATTGGTGCTCATCTCCACCGAGTCATGGGCCAGGGCAAACTCATTGTCCACCACTATTACCAAACATCCATAAAGAGAAAATATCAGTGCTCCCAAGTCTCCACCGGCTCATAACCTCTGACAGAATGATGCTAGCCTATGATTGGAGCTCATTCCACTCCAAGTGCAAAGTCATCATGACAACATGAATTCAAAGTCCTCAAAAAGTTTATTGATCTAGATGGTCAGAACAAAACCCCGCCTGAACCAATCCCTGGATCAGTCTGGATCAGTTGTGGGAGTGCAGCTATGTATTTTTCATGATGACTATTACAAATCAGTATGGGAGATGATGGACCTTCACAGCCTCACCATCTTTAACTACTGATCTCAATGGTGGGCCAATCATAGATAATCCTTGATTAAAAAGCTACCTGGTCACCCAATTACAGACAATTCTTCAAGTGGGTAGGGGGTTGGCCAATCATAAATAATTCTTAATTACATGGTTACACAGCGGACCAATCACAACTAATGATTAGACAGTGGGTCAATATTTTATGAAAACAGCTGGTTGGTGGGCCAATCCAAGGTTAGGGGATATATGGCAGAATATTCTTCAGGCCTGGAACATTAGAGTCGCTGCGGGTCATAGAGGTAATATCTTATCCAACATCTGATGGTGGGCCAATCCAAGGTTAGGGGAGACACGGTGGAATATTCTTCACACCTGGAAAATTAGAGTCACTGTGGGTCATAGAGGTAATATCTAATCCAACATCTGACGGTGGGCCAATCCAAGGTTAGGGGAGACACGGTGGAATATTCTTCAGACCAGGAACATTAGAGTTGCTGTGGGTCATAGAGGTAATATCTTATTAAACATCTGACGGTGGGCCAATCCAAGGTTAGGGGAGACACTGTGGAATATTCTTCAGGCCTGGAACATTTAGAGTCACTGCGGGTCATAGAGGTAATATCTTATTAAACATCTGACGGTGGGCCAATCCAAGGTTAGGAGAGACACAGTGGAATATTTTTCACACCTGGAACATTAGAGTCGCTGCGGGTCATAGAGGTAATATCTAATCAAACATCTGAAGGTGGGCCAATCCAAGGTTAGGGGAAGACACGGTGGAATATTCTTCAGGCCTGGAACATTAGAGTCGCTGCGGGTCATAGAGGTAGTATCTAATCAAACATCTGAAGGTGGGCCAATCTGTCAGGGCAGGAGCTGAGGAACGGACAGGCAGGCCTAACAATGTAACGCACTGGCTGACGACAACCACCAACCACAGACCAAAGTCCCTCAGGGCGCGGAGTCTAAGTCCCAGGCTGCCCTTCACCAGGGCCCCTGATGGTTGGGATGGACTTGACGCAGCCAGGAACCAGGTCGCGGCCCCCGAGACACCTCAGCTGCGGTAATGGCCGCCGCCAATGGCGTGTAGCTGGTGGAAGAGACAAAAGAGTAGTCAGACAAGCCGGGGTCAACAACAACAGGACAGAACAGTACAGGACAGCAGACGAGAATCACAGGTCACGAGCCGGGTTCAGCAACAGAGGGTCAGATCAAAGGAGAATACAAAGAATAGTCAAGACAAGCCGAATCAGATACCAGGAGAGTCACGAGAGTCAGAACAGAGTAACAACAACACAAAGACACAAGACCACAAGTGCAAAGAGCATGTGCGGGCCACAGGCTTATATGTCATCAGCCACACCCTCTGGAGGATGGACCACAGAAACCTGAAGGCATAAAAGGGCTCCCATCATGCACAGCAGAATCCAAGATGGACACCAGCACATGAAGTAACATAACCACAGGAAAAAGGTAGGACCTTGACAGTACCTCCCCCTCAAGGGCCCCTCCCCCCTGAGGAAAGCGGGTGGGGGGAGGGAGGGT
>CATNWA010006391.1:0-10947 GCA_951230385.1 Staurois parvus
CCCCCTTGTCGGAGTTTGCATTTTTCTACCTGTGCCTGCGTTTTTTTCCCTTTTTTGGGTACCCGGTTTCCTCCCACATTTCAAAGACATGCTGATAGGGTTAATAGGGCTCCTATCATAATTGGTCCTAGTATGTATGGGAGATAGGCGACCTTATATTTACGTTCCTTGAGGACAGGGACCCATGTAATTATACAATATACACTAAACCAGCCAACTTTTATTAGGTACACATGTTCAATTGCTTGGTAACACCAATTGCTAATTTCAGCCCAATAACATGGCAGAAAACTTCAATGCATTCTAGGCAGGTTGACGTGGTGGAAGACGACTTGATGAGTTCAAACACAATATTAAGAATGGGGAAAAAAAATGGGATTTAAAGCCGGAGTTCCAGATGAATAAAATTTTTTTTAACTCAGCTGCTATGAAAACTGTAGTTTCCTGTCCCTCAGTCCAGCAGTGTCCTTCACCTTGCCAGGTTTCACCTGCCCACCTTCTTTACCCAGCGCCGGCATCTTTCAGTGTGGACAGCTTTTGGCTTCACAGCCAGGTGCCCACTGCACATGCACGGATGTAGCACTGCGCTTTGTCAATGGTCCACGTAGTCTTCTGGGACCTTGTCACGTGACTACGTGGAGGGAGGACAGCTTCCGCTCGCCTTAGGCGATCGCAGTGAAAGAGGAAAATGGGGCAGACTGGTTGCTAGTCTGCCCATTCTCAGATCGTAGGGGTCAAATTTGGTGTACACAACATGAAAGGATGGATCCATCTTGTTTTGTATCATTGGTTAGGCTGGTGGTGGTGTAACGGCATGTGGGGGATATTTTCTTGGCCCCAACAGGATGTACCTAATAAAGTGGCCGGTGAGTGTATATGTAAAGTGCTGTGTAAATTGACAGTGCTATAGAAGTACTGTACATGTAATAAATAAACTAAAATTTAATCAGTTGACTTCCTCAGTATAATTTAATTTGTTTGACAATTGACAATCTGAAAATACGACTGAAAATAATTCAAGTTTGGTGATGGATGGTTCTCTGCACCAAAAAAAAAAAAAGTATACTCCCAAATGCTCTGATCTCTAAAGTTATCTTAAAGAAGAATTTATAATAGGTCTACAGAGGACAGCGCTTAGGATGTCTCTTCTGCAATAGCAAACACTTACCTGCCTGCATGCAGTCTTTTTTGATTGCACAGTGAACTGCTCATTCCTGACACACTCCAGCTGTACTGGATGACACACACGTGTGGGAAAACGTTATTCCACATTTCACGATCGGCCGATCAAGAGGCCAAAAAACCTGGTGCCATGGAAGAAGCTGGAGAAAATGTCAGTGGCCAGAGAGATCTTTCAAAGCTGCCTCGCTGGAATGAGGAGGTGAGTATTTATGCGATTTTAGTTCCACTTTAAACCCCAAGTTTCAAAAGCAGTGTTGGCTAAAATATTCACCTGTAATCCAGAACTGTCCATCGCAGTACCTATTCTTGTCCATTCAGATGTACTCAATTTTCCAAGTGAATTTATGCCCAGTGTCACTCAAACCCTGAAGACTTTATTGTGAATGCTGATGTCTACATTTCAATTAAAAAAAAAGGCGATTAAACTATGTAGGCCAATTTCAAACTCTTCTGATCTGTTTTGGTATGTTAAAGCAAGTGTAATAATGGAAACTGCGTTAAAGTAGGCCATTTATTTTGAAGGGCTGGCAACCTATGGCGATAGTCCTGCAGCTTTTTTTAGGGCAGTATATCACAACTCATGACATGTACATTGTGGCATGAATTTGTAACTAGTTCATCAGAAGGCTGCACGCAATGCATTTTACAACAAATGTATGTGGATGGAAAGGCAAATTCTACCGACTAATGGGAAAAGTAGGAACTTAAAACACCACCCTGATAGATAAGAAAAATCATGAGTTTCTGCCAAAAACACACAATTGTCTATTTACTCTATGAACAGAGCTACAATTGATGTTACCAGTAAGAGGAGAAAATTTCCCTCTGCTATTCCTGGATTTAAAAAAAAAAAAGGGAAGAAAGTTATAAAAAAAAGTCACAAGGAGGAAGTGAATGATTTGTAATACTTAGTAGCAGCAACTTCAGTTAAAGTAACTAAAGTAGAAAACAAATTAAACCTCAAGCTGTTTTAATGGCCAACATCCATAGGTTAATCGGATTGTGTCAGCATTCCATATATATAGTGCATTCCTAAAGTATTCAAGCCCCCTTAACGTTTTCCAATATTGTTATATTGCAGCCTGATTCTACAGTTGTTTAAATTAATTTTTTTTTCTCATTGATCTACACTACAGTACCCCCATAATGACAAAGTGAAAACAGAATTTTAGAAAAGTTTGCAGATGTATGACAACCAAATGGACTTTTTGAATGGGAATACCATGCCATACCACACCATACCACAAGCCTAGTCACATTCAGCTGTGGTGCTGCAGAATGTGAAAGGGATTAAAACGTTTACCATGACATGTGTACAACCCATTCTGGCTCCCCTTGTAGCTTAAGGGGGGGATGCCATTAAACCAAGCCCACTTTTTATTGCCTCCTGATCACAAGTATAATCTAGACCTTACTGTATGGATCAAGAGGTGAAAATAAAGAAATGAAAAGCTTAGAAAAAGAAAACAAATGCAGATATCACATTTAGGAATTAATAAGCTGCAATAGATTACATTTTTGCTCTTGGGTTTGCTAAAATTGTTTTTGGAGTTGATTTTTTGTCACGGCTGGTCTCCTGCTACTTAACGAGCAGCTCTTTTCTTTCAGTGCTCAGAAGCTCCTCAGCTGTCAGTTAATTACTCATCTCCACAGTGACTCACCTGGATACCATTACCTGCCTCATTAGTCCAGACTACAGCCAGCCACTTTTTCAATGTTAGCAGCTTAGCTCATTTTCTCCTTTCCATTTCCTAGGTCTATGATCTCCAGTGTGTTCCTGCCTGTGTTCCTGTGTACAGGTCGGTCTGGCTGACTTTTTTTTCTATTCTGGTTCCTGATTTGTGGCTCCTGACTACACTGTCTTCTGCTGTCCTGACTCTGGCTCATCTGATAACTGGCATCCAAACCCTGGCTTCTTTTTTGATTACATTCTTGATCTATGTTATATTTGCTATTTCATTAAAGGTGTGATTTTAATTGCACTTTCTGTCTCCGCCCGGTTCATGGTTCCTGACACTTTTACAGTGGAAATACCACACAAAATGATCAAATAGCATATGCAAGGTATACTTCCTTTTCTCATAGTGACTTGAAAAATGTATTTATGAACATAGCAAGTAACACATGCTAATGAAACACTGTGGGTTATTTACTAAAATGACCCATAGTGGGTTATTTCTAAAATGTGATCCAAGTGTGTTGTAGTCCTTTCTTGTAAGAGATGCTGCTGTATAAACATTCAGTATCAATGGCTATCATGGCTATGTGATTGGTGGATGTAAATTTAAACCTTAAGTAGGCCTATTGTGCCTTTTTGCAGATGATGGATATACTATACCTGATACAATAGGCCGGATTGGAGGATTGTGAAAATCCTTATGGGTTTTGGGAAGGACATAGAAGGTGGGGATTTGGGGTTCTTTATTATTTAGAAATTCATAAGTTTCTTTTTTGATAAATAATATCTACTCCCATTGGAAATCCTCTACTTTTTGAAATTATCTTGTACCACTCCTTCTTTCTAAGGCTTTTTTGTCACACAGCCATTAACCTCCCTAGCGGTATTCCCGAGTGTAGCTCAGGGTAAAATTTCAGTACCAAAAGCGGTAACCCCGAGCTACACTCGGGCTTACCATGCGGCGCTGCATAGGGATTCCCTGCAGAGCTTACCTTGTCCTTCGCTCCCACGATGTGTCCCCTGCAGTGTCCCTGGCCATCTCCTCCGGCTGATGCCGGCATCCGGTTTCCGTGTTCCGGTCCCTGTGTTTTCGGGACGTACGGGCGCCGTAACCGGCGGGAAATGTGAAAATTTAAAAAAAATGTCATTTTTTTCTAAATGAATTTTACATAGTAAAACATTGCTGTTTCAAACCATGTCACATACATTTTGTCCCTACTGCTTTGTCCTGTGCCCTGCCTGCATTTTGACTGTTCTTTCTGCCTGGAAACTTAGAAAAGTCCATGGAGTCCAAAAAGCGTCCCTTCAGGTCAAAAGTGGGTTTAGACCAGCTAGAGAACAGCGATAGTAAATTAGAACCACTTGCAGAATTGAGTGATAATGATTTGTGGGGGAAATTCGTCATCGGACACTGAAAACGATTTTGCGACTTTGCTCAGTGATGTGCGAACTTGGCGCTATATTTCAAATTTCAGTGTTTTTGGTTTGATTATATTATTGAATTAAATGTATTATTATATTTTTTATGATTTATTAAATTATAATTTATGATTTCATGTTTCAAATTTTATCATACCCGGGATGTTTAATACTCTTGTTCGAACAGATTTCAGTGAGTTATTCCTAAAAATTACAGCCTACAATAAAAAAACTACATATTTCCATGCAAAATAATAATGGTACCGCTTTCAGCACCAAAAATCTGAAATAATCATACCGCTAGGGAGGTTAAGAGTCATTAAGAGTTTTTTTTTGACAAATAGCTTCATAATTCTGATTACTCGACTACTTTTCCAATCATATGGTTTTATTACTATCTGATTATTATTTTGCAACCGTTTAAGGGCAGTTTACTGTGCATAAGATTATGTAGTCCTCCCTTATCAATAGTCATTTTTTTCTACTTTCAAGGTTTCCTATTTCAAAAAGGCCCAGATGTTAGGATTTTCACCAAACAAAGGAAATGTGATTGTGATTTACACTTGTGTTCTACGGGACCCTTACGAAGCCGTTCAGCTTCCTGTTGCCCCTCATTCGTTTCATACTGCTTGTTATTAGGAGTACACAATAGTAAATGATCATCAGCCTGTAATGATTCCTTGCACAATTGCATCATGTCTCTTAGGGCTCTAAAAACATTGCTGGTAAAGTTATTCCAAGGAGTTCTATTAGAAACATCCACAGCTTCAGTATAAAGCAAAAAAAATTATATCCTTGACCGTTTCAAAAACATCTACATTTTGGTACAGGCAGAAGAAGAAAAAAGTTCAGGTTGTAAAACCTATATATCAGTTTCTGACAAAGGGTAGGGAGAAAGATTTATCCCTTCAAATTGTAAAGTAAAGCCATCTTTTGGGCAAGTTGATCATGCAGCTAAGTTTTGTTTAAAGTGTTACTAAACCCACAACGGGTAAAATCATTGTGTATATGCAGTACAGCATGCTTGTTATACTCACTGTGGAAGCTAAGATATTAATCCTGCATTCTGTAAAAAGGCTGTTTGATCCTTTCGTCTCTGTTCTTCCCCTTTTTCAAGTGACCACCTCTTATCTCCAGACTGAACCGTAGGCATGGACATGCTCAGTTTGGTGTGTATTGCTAGAGAGGGGTTTTTTTTTCTCTTGGGAGAGTGCATGTGATTAGCACAGGGCCAGTCAGCACTGTCCAGACAGAGGTCAGGGGATTATCATTCTGCTAGAGCAGAAAGAAAACACCTCCTACAAGCTTTAGCTAGTGGTGGGCTGGACACAGATAGAAGTCACAAGACTGCTATATACTGCTGATGAGAAAAGGTATTAACAGTTTATATTTACTAAAATAATTGCACTTCCATGTTTTGTGTACTGTTTGAGACCGGATATAGTGAATGAAGGGTCCTGGGTTTAGTAACACTTTAAGTATCGTATTGTGCTCCTTGAAACAAACACACACTGTCTTTTTGCAGAGCAGCCTATAGATTACCTGTGGGTTTTTATTGGTATCCCGAACAACTCTTCTGGCAGTCGTGGCTGCAATCTTTCTTGGTCTCCCTGACCTTAACTTGGTTACAAGAGATCCCTGCGTTTTCCACTTCTTAATATATGATTAAACAGTACTGACTGGAATATTCAAGGCTTTGGATAACTTGTTATATCCTTTTCCATCTCTATAAATTTCCATTACCTCATTACGCAGGTCTTTTGATGGTTCTTTTCTGCTCCCCATGGCTCAGTGCATCCACCTGAGAGCAACAAACTCATTGACTATTTATACACAGACACTAATTGCAATTTAAAAAGCCACAGATATGGGAAATTAATCTTTAATTGCCATTTAACCATTGTGCGTCACCTTGTGTGTCTGTACCAAACATTCAAGGGTATGTAAACTTTTGATCAAGTCCATTTGGGTGATTTCTGTTATTATGATTTAAAAAGGAGCCAAACAATTTTGTGATGATAAATGTTTTCAAATGATCACTACCCTTAAAAGAGACAGTTTTTTGGCATGATCTGTCATATTTCAATATCGATGCCGAAATTTCACAATTTCTGCCAGGGCACGCAAACTTTGGAGCACAATTGTATATTTACCATAGTTTGTAGACTCTATAACTATCACATAGAATAATTGCCATCTTTTTTTCTTTATAATAAAAATAATAAAATACCCAGGGGTGATTAAATACTACCAAAAATGATGGCTCTATGTGTCTCACAAGTTATATAAATTTCATGTGAAAACAGTGTTGCATGACTGCGCAATTGTTAGCCAAAGTAGTGCTGAAAACTGAAAAATGGCATAGGCAAGAAGGGGGCTTACCATGCCAGTCTTCAAGCGGTTAAGAGGCTGACCATTCCCTGCTTGTAGCAGGATATACAAAGTTTTCACATAGTTTTCTGCTGATAAAAAGGAACAGGCAGTGGGCTTGTTGGGGGTTGCTCTCCTGCATCACAAGCAACCGGATTTCTGCTAAAAAAAAAAATAATGGGAATGGTGAACAGTAGCGATCGTCCGTTTTTAAAAACAGAGCAGATATGATCTGGAAACAGTTATAATATAAAGACCCTAATAACAGAACAGTGGTAAATGGTCTGTGCGCTGAACGCTGTGAAGCAGATAGCACTAGAAAACATTATATAGACTAAATACCCAGCTGCCGTTTGCCTTATAGCAGATTTACTGCTACAGGGCGGACTCTCAGCACAAAATCACACACATACAGTACATGATCTATGTGCACTCCCACTGGCCTGCTGGTGTGATTCAGTACAGCACCAATTACTCGCCAGATCCAGGCCAATGATGGCCTGGACCTGCTGATCGGTTGTACCAAATCACAGCTCAGCCTATGCCTGTGTTTACATTACACAGGCACAGGAAATGATGCAATCTTCTCTCACTGGAGCACATTCTGTTCTAGAGAGAGAAGAAAGCAGATCCACATGAGTCAAAGCACTACACACACACAGTAAAAGTAGAGTTAGGTCACTCTGCCACCCTAACCGTTTCACTGCCCTGTCACCAGTGTCATTAGTACAGTGTACAGTTTTTTTTACTGATCTCTTTATTAGTGTCACAGGTGACTTCAGATAGTGTTAGCGTCAGATTGCCCACCACTACATTACCATCACGTTTAACCCTTTGATTGCCAGGAACACACTGACACATACACTATAAACTTCCATTGCTAGTATAGTGTCTGAATGGATCAATATCCTTGACCAGATCAGAACTATAATAGCGTTCACAATAGTATAGTGTCCCCAAAAATTTTGCATTGTCAGAATCAGCCTCGACACCTGCTAGCACCACAAAGCAACTGGACGAAATGGATGCTTCCTAAAATGTCAGGAAGAGATCATTACGGCCCTTTTGTATCCAGAAGGTGCTGCAGTTTAAACCCCCAACCCAGATGTAGTGAGCCTGCTGCATGAGAGGTATTTTCCTAATGCCATTTCTGGTACCCCAACCCAAAAGTCACAACAAAATAGATGTGTCTGTAGCAAACACGGAATTAGACCTGACACTCGCTTTTTTTGTGTATCATGTCCTGGTCAACCTGTCTGCTTCCATCACTACCACACACTAGTGGAGTATTAGTATAGGGTATCTGGCTATCGCATTATGAGAGACCCTAAATCAGTCTTGGAAGTTTAACAAAAAGAGTATAAATTTAAAAAAAAAAAAAAATTTTTAAAAAGTTAAATAAACAGTTAACGTCCCTTCCAGAGCATCAGATTGCCCGCCACTACATTATCATCACATTTAACCCTTTGATTGACAGGAACACGCTGACATATACACTATAAACTTCCATTGCTAGTATAGTGTCTGAATGGATCAATATCCTTGACTAGATCAGAACTATACTAGCGTTCACAATAGTATAGTGTCTCCAAACATTTAGCATTATCAGGATCAGCCTCACCACCTGCTAGCACCCTGACCTCCCCCCAAGAAAGTACAGTGTCAGTAGACCACTTGATAAATTTGCAGATGTGTATACGCCCCAACAAACATCTGCATTGATGTGTCCCAATGTATAAGCTCTGTGAGAGGACAACAGGGTATACATGTCCTTTTTGGATTCATGAGGGAGCCCCATGGACCCCCCCGGATGCACTGACTACATATGGAGCAGTGGCAAGATAGTTTGGGACTTGGGATAGTTTTGACCTTTTTCCTTATGGGGTACCACTTATATGTGGACAATTTTTATACAAGTGTGCCACTATTTAGACACCTTTTTTTTGATCTTGGAATTGGTTCGGCGGGGCTTTTCCCAACTGCTTCTAAATACTTGGCTTAGAAAGGGGAAGAAATCCTGCTTGAGAAATAATGAATAGCTCACAGTGAAGTGGAAGGACAAATGGGATGTTTTCGTCCTGTCTTCCATTCATGCAGACATGCCCCTCTGTGTCCACAACTATAACCTTAAGATGGGAAAAGTGGACTTCAACGACCAGGCAATGAAGCCATACTTCAATTTCAATTGGCTCTGTACAATGATTTTGTATGTTACAAAGCAACTGGACGAAATGGATGCTTCCTAAAATGCCAGGAAGAGATCATTACGGCCCTTTTGTATCCAGAAGGTGCTGCAGCCCAAACCCCCAACCCAGATGCAGTGAGCCTGCTGCATGAGAGGTATTTTCCGAAAAGTCACAACAAAATAGATGTGTCTGTAGCAAACACGGAATTAGACCTGACACTCACTTTTTTTGTGTATCATGTCCTGGTCAACCTGGTGTCTGCTTCTGTCACTACCACACACTAGTGGAGTATTAGTATAGGTAACTGGCTATCGCATTATGAGAGACCCTAAATCAGTCTTGGAAGTTTAACAAAGAGTAAAATTTTTTTTTTAAAAAACTCCAAAATTTAAAAAAGTTAAATAAACAAGCCAAAAATCGTTGACGTTTTATTGAGGTCATGTTCTGTTGTCAACCGTTGTTGTTTTCTTTGTAGCAATGCCATTCAGCTGCAGCACTGATCTGTTTATTATGACAGCAAGAAGGTGTGTTCTTAGAATATAGTACATTAGTGTGTGCAGCACTACTGGATGCAATTTATCATCCTCAAAAAAAGAACATATATGCCCAAGCATGGTCAGTGGGTGGATCACTCCTATGCTTCTGCATATATATTTTTCATATTTTTTGGCACAGATTTTCAACAAAAAAAAGTTGTTTTATTATTGAGTTAATGTTCTATTGTTACCATGTTTTATTGTTAACTGTTATTGTTTTCTTTGCAGGAAGGCCATTCAGCTGCAGCACCATTCTCTTTATTCTGACAGCAACAGGGTGTGCTTCCAGAATATACGTCAGTGTTTGCAGCACTGCTGAATGAGATTTTTTCATCCACCGTTCAAAAAAGAACATATATGCCTAAGTATGGGGGCCTGGAGTGGTCAGCGGGTGGATCGCTTCTATGCTTCGGCATTGGACTTTGAGTGGTTACACCAGGATGATGCCTGCAGCTACAGGCATCATCCTAGTATTGTTTTTTTCAGCCAGCAGTCAGCTTTCTTGTACAAGCAATCCTAGCAGCAAATTAGCCACTGGATTGCTGTTACAAGCTGCCTTCCACGGTCTTTCTTGGGCTGTCCTGTCCCATCAGGGAACCCGAGAATGCAGCTGGCGTTTCCACCATTTAACCATAGGATGGAGCAGAACCGGAATGGCTCCAATCATCTCTATAGTTTAAGAAACTGGAAGCTACAGTATGAGCATTTCATCTTTTCGGTTTCAACATTTTTAAATTAGAAAAGCATCTGATCACTCCCATCATGGTGTGATCAGATGATTTAAGGGCAGAGGAAATATCTACAGTCCAATAGACCCCAGATTTCACAGAAAAATAGTACCTGTCACTTCCTATTGCTATCACAGAGATATTTACACTCCCTGTGATACCAATAAAAGTGATTTTAAAAAAATGAAAGGGACAGTGTCAGGGATCCCCTCGATCCCCGCCGCGTTGGTCCCGGCGCAGGCGCAGTATGCCGCCCGGCGCAGGGACTCGAGCACTGGTTCCGGGCCGGCCGCGGCGTTCGAGTTCGCGCATGCGCAGTAGAAGCCGCGGCCGCCCGCTGGGCACCAATGGCAGCGCAGGGCGGGATATTTAAACGACCCTGAGCTGTCATTCAGTGCCTTCTGGTCTTTCCTGCATTCTGAATCCTGTGAACCTGTACCCTGTAAGTTATTGACCCGGATTGAACCTGACCTTGCTGTTTTCGCCTGTTCTGACCCTTGCTTTGCCTGACCTCTCTCCTGAATGCCCCCTATTGGATTTGACCTGCTGTTGCTGACCTGGCGTGTGACCCGACCATTCTATGCCCGCTGCCTTGTACCTTGCCGCCCTCTCTGTTACCGACCCGGCCCGTCTGACCCTGCTCATCCATCCATCCATCCCGTGCAGTGGGGTCTTCTGACCTCACATCAGACTCTTCCCCGTGGGAGCCCCTTGCGCATACTACTACCACTGACGGACGCACCCGGTAGTCACGACCTGGTCTCAGGGAGCTCCAAGTCCATCCCCACCATCAGGGGCCCTGGTGAACAAGCACCCTGGGACTTAGACTCCGTGCGCTGGGGACGCCT
>CATNWA010006392.1:0-10527 GCA_951230385.1 Staurois parvus
TCATTCCCTCCACTGGCCTCCATTCAGTGTCCTCCACCCCTCGTCTCCACCCTCCTATCTCTGTCATTCCCTCCACTGGCCTCCATTCAGTGTCCTCCACCCCCCTCTGTCATTCCCTCCACTGGCCTCCATTCAGTGTCCTCCACCCCCCTCTGTCATTCCCTCCACTGGCCTCCATTCAGTGTCCTCCACCCCCCTCTGTCATTCCCTCCACTGGCCTCCACTCAGTGTCCTCCACCCCTCTCTGTCATTCCTCACACCCGTGTCCTCTCTGTCATTCCCTCCACTGGCCTCCATTCAGTGTCCTCCACCCCTCTCTGTCATTCCCTCACTGGCCTCCATTCAGTGTCCTCCACCCCCCTCTGTCATTCCCTCCACTGGCCTCCATTCAGTGTCCCTCCACCCCTCTCTGTCATTCCCTCCACTGGCCTCCATTCAGTGTCCTCCACCCCTCTCTGTCATTCCCTCCACTGGCCTCCATTCACCCCCCTCTGTCATTCCCTCCACCCTCCTGTCATTCACCCTCCACTGGCCTCCATTCAGTGTCCTCCACCCCCCTCTGTCATTCCCTCCACTGGCCTCCATTCAGTGTCCTCCACCCCTCTCCACCACCCCCTCTGTCCACCTCTCAAATACACCTCCCTTCCTCACTGGCCTCCATTCAGTGTCCTCCACCCCCTCTGTCATTCCCTCCACTGGCTCCCGATTGACTTCTCCGGACCCCCTCTGGAACTCCCCCTGCCGCATAAAATTCAAACTCCTAAACTGACATACAAAGCCATTCATAACTCCGCCCCAAACTACCTCACCGACCTGATACCCAAATACCACCCAACCTGTAATCTTCGCTCCTCACAAGACCTCCTATTCTCTAGCTCCCTGGTCTCCTCCTCCCATTGCCCGTCTCTAGGACTTCTCCGGGAGCCTTCCCCCATCCTCTGGAACTCCCTGCCCCAATCCATCAGACTGTCACCTTCCCTCCTCACCTTAAGGCACACCCTGAAAACCCACCTCTTCAGGGAAGCCTACCCCACCCTCACCTAACAGCCGATCTCCTCCCTCCTACCACTCCATCCCCCACAGCCACTTCCTGGAAGTACCTCTACCCCCTCCCTCCTAGATTGTAAGCTCCCAGGATCAGGGCCCTCGAACCCCTCGTGTATTGTATTGTTACCTGTCTTGTCTCATGTACTGTCCCCCATTGTAATGTACAGCGCTGAGCAAGACTGAAGGGGAGGAGCCAGTACACCTGTGCAAGACTGAAGGGGAGAGCCGGTAACCTGTGCAAGACTGAAGGGGAGGAGCCGGTACACCTGTGCAAGACTGAAGGGGAGGAGCCGATACATCTGTGTAAGACTGAAGGGGAGGAAGACCTGTACAAGACTGAAGGGGAGGAGCCGGTACACCTGTGCAAGACTGAAGGGGAGGAGCCTGTACACCTGTGCAAGACTGAAGGGGAGGAGCCGGTACACCTGTGCAAGACTGAAGGGGGAGGAAGGGTACACCTGTGGAAGACTGAAGGGGAGGGAGCCCTGTACACCTGTGTACACCTGTGCAAGACTGAAGGGGAGGAACCTGTAACCTGTACAAGACTGAAGGGGAGGAGCCTGTACACCTGTGCAAGACTGAAGGGGAGGAACCTGTAACCTGTACAAGACTGAAGGGGAGGAGCCTGTACACCTGTGCAAGACTGAAGGGGAGGAACCTGTAACCTGTACAAGACTGAAGGGGGGAGGAGCCAGTACACCTGTGCAAGACTGAAGGGGAGGAACCTGTAACCTGTACAAGACTGAAGGGGGGAGGAACCTGTAACCTGTAACAAGACTGAAGGGGAGGAGCCAGTACACCTGTGCAAGACTGAAGGGGAGGGAACCTGTAACCTGTACAAGACTGAAGGGGAGGAACCTGTGCAAGTGAAGGGGAGGAACCTGTAACCTGTACAAGACTGAAGGGGAGGAGCCTGTACACCTGTGCAAGACTGAAGGGGAGGAAACCTGTAACCTGTACAAGACTGAAGGGGAGGAGCCTGTACACCTGTGCAAGACTGAAGGGGAGGAACCTGTAACCTGTACAAGACTGAAGGGGAGGAGCCTGTACACCTGTGCAAGACTGAAGGGGAGGAACCTGTAACCTGTACAAGACTGTACACCTGTGGCAAGACTGCAAACTGAAGGGGAGGAGCCGGTACACCTGTGCAAGACTGACACCTGTGCAAGACTGAAGGGGAGGAACCTGTAACCTGTACAAGACTGAAGGGGAGGAGCCTGTACACCTGTGCAAGACTGAAGGGGAGGAACCTGTAACCTGTACAAGACTGAAGGGGAGGAGCCTGTACACCTGTGCAAGACTGAAGGGGAGGAACCTGTAACCTGTACAAGACTGAAGGGGAGGAGCCGGTACACCTGTGCAAGACTGAAGGGGAGGAGCCGCTATACCTGTGCAAGACTGAAGGGGAGGAGCCGGTACACCTGTGCAAGACTGAAGGGGAGGAGCCTGTACACCTGTGCAAGACTGAAGGGGAGGAACCTGTAACCTGTACAAGACTGAAGGGAGGAGCCTGTACACCTGTGCAAGACTGAAGGGGAGGAAGCCTGTACACCTGTGCAAGACTGAAGGGGAGGAACCTGTAACCTGTGCAAGACTGAAGGTGAGGAGCCTGTACACCTGTGCAAGACTGAAGGGGAGGAGCCGGTACACCTGTGCAAGACTGAAGGGGAGGAACCTGTAACCTGTGCAAGACTGAAGGGGAGGAGCCTGTACACCTGTGCAAGACTGAAGGGGAGGAACCTGTAACCTGTACAAGACTGAAGGGGAGGAGCCTGTACACCTGTGCAAGACTGAAGGAGGAACCTGTAACCTGTGCAAGACTGAAGGGGAGGAGCCGGTACACCTGTGCAAGACTGAAGGGGAGGAGCCTGTACACCTGTGCAAGACTGAAAGGGAGGAACCGGTACACCTGTGCAAGACTGAAGGGGAGGAGCCTGTACCTGTGCAAGACCTGTGCAAGACTGAAGGGGAGGAGCCTGTACACCTGCAAGCAAGACTGAAGGGGAGGAGCCGGTACACCTGTGTGCAAGACAAGACTGAAGGGGAGGAACCTGTAACCTGCACAAGACTGAAGGGGAGGAACCGACCTGCCGGTGAAGGGGAGGAACCTGTGCAAGACTGAAGGGGAGGAACCCGTAACCTGCACAAGACTGAAGGGGAGGAGCCGGTACACCTGTGCAAGACTGAAGGGGCAAGATCTGAAGTCAGATTTAAGGTTACGGCAGGGTTTCTCAACCAGGGTTCCTCTAGAGGTTTCTTGGGGTTCCTTGAACATGAAGCAATTTCTGCTTTCTCAGATGAATAACCACAGACATCATTGATATTTTTAGCCATCTTTAAGGGGGGGGGGGTCTTCCCAGTGACCATCACACTAATGTACTGTGAGGCTTAGATATAACAATTATTAGCTGGGGTTCACTGAAGACAAGAAGCTATTTCAAGGGTTCCTCCATGATAAAACGTTAGAGAAAGGCTGGGTTACGATAAAGTTTAGGAAGCATTGTCCATGGTCCATCTGCATCAGTACTTTCTCCAGAGTCAGTGCTCCCCATGTGGGAGATCCTCTGAGCTCCGTCCAGCTCTCCGTCTGGCAGGTCTGGGATCTCCTTTGGGATGAAATTTATACGAGATGATGAGTACCTCAGGGAGATCCCTTCCGGTTCCTCCTGCCACTTATCAGGTCAGAGAAATCTCTGCAGAGTAAATGTGACTGCCAACTATTTAATGAGGAGGTCCCCGGAGCCTCCACCATCCCCAGTGTGGAAACCAGATTCCTCTGAATGGAATAATGAGGTGTAAGAGCTCCAACCATGACCTGGAACGGTAGACATCTGACTTGTATTCTACCAAGCTGATGTCACGGATACGTCTCACCCAGAGAGCCCCCTGAGCTCCGGGTCTCTTCTACAGCTGGCAAGCGGCAAATAAAATGTCCTACAAAATGGAACAAAGACCAACGCCAGAAACATAAAATGGAACCGCTTAGAACTAAAAAAATAAAAAATTCCAGATATAATAATTGTCCTAAACAACCTGATCCTTGTTTCACCATCTTAGATATTAGCAAGGCCGTCGTTTTCTTTCTGGAAAGGTTTTCCTGTTATTTGATGGCACACCACACATCACGTTTTGTAGATCAATAGAAATCAGACAAATGCATTTTCACACCTACATTTTTTTTTAGAAAACTTTTTTTTTTTTTATCGAATAATCTGGTTAGGTCAAAAAGTTTGAATACAAAGTATATTTTATTTTCTGAATGTAATAGATACTGTAGATAGAAATAGACTATATTGGCCAAGACATCTGAGGACCCCTGACCATCACACCTACAGGTCCTTGAAGAAGACATCTGTGAACCCCTGACCATCACACCTACAGGGCCTTGAAGAAGACATCTGTGGACCCCTGACCATCACACCTACAGGGCCTTGAAGAAGACATATGTGAACCCCTGACCATCACACCTACAGGGCCTTGAAGAAGACATCTGTGGACCCCTGACCATCACACCTACAGGGCCTTGAAGAAGACATCTGTGAACCCCTGACCATCACACCTACAGGGCCTTGAAGAAGACATCTGTGGACACCTACAGTGCCTTGAAGAAGACATGTGGACCCCTACAGGGCCTTGAAGAAGACATATGTGGACCACTAAAGGGCCTTGAAGAAGACATATGTGGACCCCTGCAGGGCCTTGAAGAAGACATCTGTCGACCCCTACAGGGCCTTGAAGAAGACATACGTGGGCACCTACAGTGCCTTGAAGAAGACATCTGTGGACACCTACAGTGCCTTGAAGAAGACATATGTGGACCCCTACAAGGCCTTGAAGAAGACATACGTGGACACCTACAGTGCCTTGAAGAAGACATCTCTGAACACCTACAGGGCCTTGAAGAAGACATATGTGGACCCCCACAGGGCCTTGAAATGTCCCCCATGTTGTCATGTTACAATGATTGGGACATCTGTCAGGGGACCCCTACAGGGCCTTGAAGAAGACATGTGGACCCCTACAGGGCCCTTCAAAAAAGACATATGTGGACACCTACAGGGCCCCCTTGAAGTTTCCAAAGACATCCGCCCCTGGATGTGGACCCCTACAAGGCCTTGAAGAAGACATACTGGTGGACACCTACAGAGCCTTAAAGAAGACATCTGGTGGCACCTACAGGGCCTTGAAGAAGTCCCCCCACCCTAGAAATGTCTCCCCCATTTTGCCATGTTACAATGTATTCCCCTGTCTGGAGAGCGTCTGGAAACAGCAATTTTCAGGCCTGGCCACAGATTCTCCATTGGATTTAGGTCTGGACTGTGACTGAACTACAACCTCCACCAAGGCCTGCAGGAGAAAGGAGGAGAATGCAGGACTTTTTCATTGGCAATCTACGGGAGGACTGGGAGAGCAGCTTGAGGCAAGAGAGCATGAGGACCTGCTGCAGCATTCTATGCCTATTTCCAGCAAGTGCCAAGCATGACCCATGTGCTGAGGGACTAAGTCACTGCCAGGATACTTTCCTTGCTTTGCTGAGGACTGGAGTTGCCCAGGCAACCTAAAAGTGAGTGGACATCTGACTAGAGAGACCGCTGCTGCTGTGTGGTTGGACTTGGATAGAAGGTCTTGCAGCATACCCTATTTGTTTGAGCCCTTAAGGGACTGACTATACAGCTGCCTAGTAGCCTTATTGCTGCCTGCGGGTTTGACTGGGAGTGTCCTCATTCAAATGGGCCCCAACACTAGCCAGCTGAAGAGTCAGGACTAGATTGCCCTTCACAGTTACTACATAGAGCTCTTTGCCCATTGCTTAGTTTCAGAAGTACCCCTCAGGGGACATTGCACCATGTACTAGCCTTTCCCTTAGAGAAAGTATTGTTATCCCCACCGCAGTCACTGCTTATATTCCACATTTATTGCTGACTTTCCCGATTTATGAGTCGATTCCAATCTAATTGTAAGAGGAGCTTCATGGTTGGCTAGATTTGGCACCAAGAGCACAACCCCTCTGCCCCTGTCCTGCTAGAACACCATCCATCCTGCTGAAGCCAAACCCTTCACCGTGTTGTGCCCACTACATGCCAGAGGCCTCCACACAACTTTCCTGGCCATTGACCTTCATATCCCCAGTGGAAGGAACGTCCTCACATAAAAGTCGTTTTGCTGCACTTTGCTGGTGGAATTCAGGAAATGGCATAACAGTCGCATCACATCCACTGCCATTCTGGAATCCCTTGACATTACACAGTCACATGTTACATAGTTAGTCTGGCTGAAAAAAGACACAAGTCCATCCAATTCTATCACGTACCTGACCAGTGGAGGGGCAGTGTGACAGAGGCAGGGGGACAAGTGGGGGGGCAGTGCGACCGGGGCAGCGGGACATGTGGAGGGGCACTGTGACGGGGGCAGCGGGACAGGAGTTGGCGGGCAGTGTGATGGGGGCAGTGGGACAAGTGGGGGGGCAGTGTGATGGGGCAGCAGGACAAGTGGCAGGGGCAGTGTGACAGGGCAGCGGGACAAGTGGGGGGGCAGTGTGATGGGGCAGTGGGACAGGAGTGGGGGGGGGCAGTGTGACGGGGGCAGCGGGATAAATGGTGGGGGCAGTGTGACGGGGGGGGGGAGCGGGATAAATGGTGGGGGCAGTGATGGTGGCAGTGTGACGGGGGCAGTGTGACGGGGCAGCGGGACAGGAGTGGGGGAGCAGTGTGATGGGGCAGTGTGACAAGTGGGGGTGGGGGCAGTGTGACGGGGGGGCAGCAGCGGGACAAGTTGCATGGGCAGTGTGACGGGGCAGCGGGACAAGTGGGGGGGGCAGTGTGACGGGGCAGAGTGGGACAGGCAGGACAAGTGGGGGGGCAGTGTGATGGGGCAGCAGGACAAGTGGGCAGTGTGGGGGCAGGGGACAAGTGGGGGGGCAGTGTGTGACCGGGGCAGCGGGACAAGTGGGGGGGGCAGTGTGACCGGGGGCAGCAGGACAAGTGGGGGGGCAGTGTGAACGTGTGCATGGGGCAGGGGACAGTGTATGGGGGGGTGGGGGGGCAGTGTGACCGGGGCAGCGGGACATGTGGAGGGGCAGTGTGACGGGGCAGCAGGACAAGTGGGGGGGGGCAGTGTGACGGGGGCAGCGGGACAGGAGTTGGGGGGCAGTGTGACGGGGGCAGTGGGACAAGTGGGGGGGGGCAGTGTGATGGGGGCAGTGGGACAGGTGGAGGGGCAGTGTGATGGGGGGCAGCAAGGACAAGTGGGGGGGCAGTGTGACAGGGCAGCGGGACAAGTGGGGGGGCAGTGTGACGGGGCAGCGGGACAGGAGTGGAGGGGGGGGCAGTGTGACGGGGGCAGCGGGATAAATGGCGGGGGCAGTGTGACGGGGGCAACGGGAAAGGAGTGGGGGAGCAGTGTGATGGGACAGTGTGACAAGTGGGGCAGTGTGACGGGGGGCAGCGGGACAAGTTGGGGGGCAGTGTGACGGGGGCAGCGGGACAAGTGGGGGGGCAGTGTGACGGGGGCAGTGGGACAGGAGTGGGGGGCAGTGTGACGGGGCAGCGGGACAAGTTGGGGGGGCAATGTGACCGGGGCAGCGGGACAAGTGGGGGGGCAGTGTGACCGGGGGCAGCGGGACAAGTGGGGGGGCAGTGTGACGGGGGGCAGCAGGACAAGTGGGGGGGCAGTGTGATGGGGCAGCGGGACAAGTGGGGGGGGGGCAGTGTGACCGGGGCAGTGGGACAAGTGGGGGGGCAGTGTGACGGGGCAGCGGGACAAGTGGGGGGGCAGTGTGACCGGGGCAGTGGGACCAAGTGGGGGGGCAGTGTGATGGGGGCAGTGGGACAAGTGGGGGGGCAGTGTGACAAGGGGGAGTGGGACAAGTGGCTGGGGGGGCAGTGTGACGGGGCAGCGGGACAAGTGGGGGGCAGTGTGACCGGGGCAGTGGGACAAGTGGGGGGGCAGTGTGACGGGGCAGTGGGGACAAGTGGCAAGGGGGCAGTGTGTGACCGGGGCAGTGGGACAAGTGGGGGCAGTGGGGTGCAGTGACCGGGGCAGCGGGAAAGGAGTGGGGAAGCCCCAGTCCTCCAAGCTCTTACCTGTCCAGCAGCGCCCCCTCCAGATGGTTGTAAGGATCACTCCAGAATGTGGTAGCTGTGCCAGTGTCCCATCTCCACCAGGATCTCCGGCAGATGCTGCAACAAAAATCTCCTCCACCCTGACCTCGTCCTCTTCTTCTTCCTCCTCCACAGGCCCCTCCGCTGGCACCTCCTGGCCTCACCCATCATGCATAGCCCGGCGCACACTGACAGTGGTCCCCGGCCCTCGAGCAACCCCTGCGCACACTGGGGATCCACCCTCCACTCTGCCATCCTCTATGGTTGGTCCCCTGGCCTGGGTGGCCCTACTTGATGGGCTGGAACCGGTGGTCCCCCCCTGATGGTGGCCCTGCCCGCTGACACCATGGTGTCCCTTCTGCCTGGGGGGCCGGCGCTGACCCCACCTGTACAAGGCTCCCTGAAGGCATAGGCCTTGTTTGCCTCGTGGCAGATATGCCCCTGATGACAATGGTTTATGATGCTCGATGTAGCAAACTAAATGGGGTGTTTTTTATCAAAGTATTCACAACTTTCACCCAACATTCAAACTTTTTAAAGTGGAATCCTATGTGGAGAAATCTGCCAATCTTGGGTGAAAGCTGAGTGAATTTCGGCAGAGAAACATCGGTAAATAGACCCCCCGAATGTCTTTCAGTGTGGGTTTCCATCTGCCTTAAACGCCCACCATACAGGGATTCAAATTACAGAGAGACAGTCTGACAGCAAACACCTTCTGACCTGCTCTCTCTCTTCTTGAGAATCCTTACCGTTATGGAAACCACTTTTTAAATATATAAACCAGTGTGTTGCTTTTTGAACGGGCTGAAGAGATAAAGGACGCCCTTGCAGCGGCAGAGAGAGCGTAGGGGTGGCGCAGTGGTACAGTTGGGGGCGAGTGTTGAGGCATGGGTCAGCGCCATGGAAGCAAGCACAGAGATGGCATGGTATAGTGGAGGCATATGGGGAAAGGGGTTAGAGCAGTGCCCCCCCCCCCCCGTTCCACCTAACACGAAGGTTTCCGTTTACACCATCAGAGTGTTGCGGTTCCATGCGCCATGGTTAGGGCAGCCCTTTCATTTCAATGGGCTGTCCTATGCATGGGAAGACCTCAAGAGAATGGGGGATGGGGTGTCAGTGGGCTGGTACTATCTCCCTCAGCTCTTCTCTTTCCCTAGTGAGGGGGGTGGTGGTGGGAAGGGAGGGTCCTCCATCTAGGTGTGAGTGGTGTCCTGTGGGTCCCTGGGGGTGTTGAGGGGTTGGGAGGGTTTGGTGGTGGGTGGGTGGTGTCCAGGGTTAGATGTTGGAGGGTTGGGGTAGGTTAGTCCCAGTGGGCTATTTCCACCCTTGAAGGCCCCCTTTCAAATTCCTGGGGTGGGGTAGTGTCCTCTGTTCATGCAGGATTGCCAATGTCTCCGATGGCTTATTACTGTCTATGGTGCATCATAAAATTCCATTGAGGTTGGCCTATTAGTGTGTGCAGCCTACTTTCTTTTTTTTTTTTGATCATTGATTAGGTAGCACCCAGGGGCGAACTGACCATTTGGAAACTTCGGCACTGCCCAAGGGGCCCGGGGTCAGTAGGGGGCCCCATGAGATGCCCCTGGTACCAATTTTCAAAAGCTTTTTTTGAGTTTTGGTCAAGACAAAGGGGCCCCATGATCCTCTTATTGCCCGGGGGCCCCATCAGTTTATCAGTCCGCCCCTTGTAAAGCACCCTTCCAGACATTCTGGTGGCAGGCACCTCTATTTTTGTTGATCATTGATTAGGTAGCACCCTTCCAGACATTCTGGGTGGCACCTCTATTTTTTTGATCATTGATTAGGTAGCACCCTTACCTTCCAGACACTTCTGGTGGCACCTCTATTTTTTGATCATTGATTAGGTAGCACCCTTCCAGACATTCTGTGGCACCTCTATTTTTTGATCATTGATTAGGTTGCACCCTTCTAGGACATTCTGGTGGCACACCTCTATTTTTTGATCATTGATTAGGTAGCACCCTTCCAGACATTTGGTGGCACCTCTATTTTTTTTGATTCATTGATTAGGTAGCACCCTTCCAGACATTCTGGTGGCACCTCTATTTTTTTTGATCATTGATTAGGTATCACCCTTCCAGACATTCTGGTGGCACCTCTATTTTTTTTGATCATTGATTAGGTATCACCCTTCAGACATTTTGGTGGGACCTCTATTTTTTTTTGATCATTGATTAGGTAGCACCCTTCCAGATTTTGGTGGCACCTCTATTTTTTTTGATCATTGATTAGGTAGCACCCTTCCAGACATTCTTGGTGGCACCTCTATTTTTTTTTGATCATTGATAAGGTACACCCCTTCCAGGGCATTTTGGTGGCACCTCTATTTTTTTTTCGTTGATTGGTAGACCCTTCCCAT
>CATNWA010006393.1:0-10615 GCA_951230385.1 Staurois parvus
CACTGTATGGTGATGTTTCACATGCTTCTACATTTTCAAAAAAAACAAAACAATTGCACCATTATACGTACATCTAATTAAAAAAGTAAAAAAAAATGGAAAATGTACATAGGTGGTAACAAAGCCCCATAGGCTTCCATACGTATAATAAAATTGGGGTGCTAAAAAGAGAATTCCAATCCGAAAAAACCATAAAACCTTCCAACCCAAATAATTCCCCCTTTTTACCAAAAGGGTTTGACTCCCAAAAAGGGGTCGGCCAGCATGAGCATAAATATATCCAACAAAACCAAAAGCAGCGGTCTTCATAAAGGGCACTTCCGGGAAACAAAGTTACTTCTCCAAGCACAAAAGTTCAGTATCAACATAGTACTTTTTTTTTTCACTTTACATTAAAGCAGACGTATCATTTCCAATTTGGAAAGGGTTTCTTCATTTAAGGTATCTCTGTAAAAAATAGATGATTCTCTATATAATGGGGGAAAAATTCCACTTTTAATATGTTTTTCTTCCTCTCCACAAACCTCCTACTTTCTAGCTCCCGGGGTCCCACCTCCCACGCCCGACTGCAGGACTACCCCCATCCCCCTGGAACTTACTACCCAAACCCAAACAGACTGTCACCTACCCTCCCACCTTTTTTTAGGCCCCCCCTAAAACCCATCTCTTCAGGAAGCCTACCCCGCCCTCACCTAAAGCCGTTCTCCCCCCCTTCCCCACCCATCCCCCACAGCCACTTCCTCCTGTACCCTACCCCTCCCTCCTAATTGAAAAGCTCAAAAGAGAAGGGCCCTCAAAACCCCTCATGTATTTTTTTTTAAAGTCTTGTCTCATTTTTCTGTCCCCCACTATAATGTACAGCGCGAGCATACCTTTTACACCAATAAATACTGTATAATAATAATAATAATGGCCTCTCCGAGTCAGGAACCAAATAAAGGCACGGGGTGACCAGATTCCAATTTTTTATCTATACATGTAAGCCTAATGGATTTGTTACCAACTATGTAACATTTTCGCATTTATCTTTTTGCTTTTCAATAGAGTAAAATCTATTTCAACATCATTGGGAACACCCTGGTCCTCGTCTTCTCCACCCTCTGTAACCCTCAACCAGTCTCTAACACCCAGCCTTCCCCCTCTCTCCGACCACCACCTAACCCTCACGTTCTCCCATCTCCCCTTCCCCTAACTCCCCTCCCCCCCCCCCCAGAGCGCCAAACCATCACACAATCCGCAACCTTCGCACCCTGAACCCGCCCCCCTCCACTTCAGCTGCCGACCCGCCTACACGACAGCATCCTCCACTGTCTTGTCCTGACCTAGCAAGCCACTAACACTACCAACGACTCACTATCAGCGACCCTACAGACTCTCTGGCACAAACCCCTAACACTCACGCTACATTCAAACCCAGACCGCCTCCAACCAGGCAGAACGACCACACTAAATGCCCTCAAAACGTCGCAGAAGTCGGTGCGCTGGAGTGACTATGGCGCATAACCAGGTCCCCCCCGTTTCATTCTCCCTCTACAAATCTGCCTGCCTCACTTACACCCCCTCCCAAAACACCCCTCCACGCCAAATAACGCCAAGCATGGACTGATTGTACTTCGTAAAACCTGATTTAACACCCTCTCCTTCCGTCCTGCCCATCGCCGACTCTTCTCCACCATCAACTCCCTGCTCTCTCCCCCCCCTCCTCCACTCAGTACCTCACTCCACCGCCCACGAGAATTGCCATCCTGCATTTCCAACAATACAATTGATGCTATTCGTACAGGACATAGTCAACACGCAATCTACCTCCCCACCTAGCCTCCCCCCCCCCTATCTCCCCCTCATCTCTTCCCTCCTCTGACCTCGCAACCGCACTGCCCCCCTCCACACCCAAGACCCCGCTTACCGTAACCCCACCAGCTCTGCACTCCTTCAGCCCCGCTACCACTGAGGGAGGAAGTCACCAGGGTCTTCTTCTGAAGCCCGCCTCACTTCCTGCCCCCCTAGGACCCTATCCCCTCTCGACTCCTCCAGTCACCCCCCTCTTCCCTCATCTGCTCCCTCACCCACATCTTCAATCTCTCCCTCTCATTACCGGCGTATTCCCCTCCCCCCTAAAGCATGTGCGCACATCACCCCCATACTCAAAAAGCCCTCCCTGGACCCCTCTGACCCAAACAACCTCAGACCCATCTCCCTGCTGCCACTCACACTTCCAAACTCCTGGAGCGCTTAGTCTACAACCGCCTAAGCGCCCACCTAACTGACAACAACCTCCTTGATCCACTACAGTCCGGCTTCCGTCCCTACACTCCACCGAAACCACCCTCCTCAAAATCACCAACGACCTACTTACCGCCAAAAGCCAAAGGCGACTACTCTGTCCTCCTCCTCCTGGACCTCCTCCGCGGCCTTCGACACAGTTGACCACCCCCTCCTCCTTAATAAACTATTCTTCTCCCTTGGCGTCAGAGACACACCGCTCCTCTCCTGGTTCTCCTCTTACCTATCCCGACGCTCCTTCAGCGTTTCCTACAATGGTGCCACCACCCTCCCCTTTTCCCTCCCCCTCTCTGTTGGGGTCCCCCAGGGCTCTGTCCTTGGACCCCTTCTCTTCTCCATCTACACCTCCTCCCTTGGCAAAATCATACACTCCCACGGCTTCAACTACCATCTCTATGCTGATGACACTCAAATTTACCTCTCCACCCCTCAACCTCACCTCCACTTTCACCGCCCGTATCACTCACCTCCTAAACGACATCTCTGACTGGATGTCGCTCCATTTCCTCAAACTCAACCTCTCCAAAACCGAGCTTCTCGTCTTCCCTCCTGCCCGCGCCCCCCCCCCCCATCCTATCCAACACTACTAACATCACCACCATCAATCCCGCCCCGCAAGCCAAAGTCCTGGGGTCATTCGGACTCTAACCTCTCCTTCCAACCTCATGTCAAATCACTGACAAACACATGCAGGCTCCACCTCCGCAATATCGCCAAAATACGCACCTTCTTACCCCAGACACCGCTAAACTACTTGTGCACAATCCCTGATTATCTCACGCCTTGACTACTGCAACTCCCTCCTCACCGTCCTACCCCAGTGCAAAACTCTCCCGCTTCAGACCATCCTGAACTCAGCTGCCAGACTCATCCACCTCACCAGCCGCTCCACCTCTGCCACCCCCCTCTTGCCTCTCCCTCCACTGGCTCCCTATCGCCCAACGCATCAAAATTCAAACTACTCACTCTGACCTACAAAGCCATTCACAACACTGCCCCTAACTACCTCACCGACCTGATTCCCAAGTACCACCCTACCCGTACCCTTCGCTCTTCACAGGACCTCCTTCTATCTTGCCTCCCTGGTCCTCCTCCTCACACGCACGTCTGCAAGACTTCTCCAGGCCCTCCCCATCCTCTGGAACTCACTACCCCAATCCATCAGACACCTTCCCTCCTCACCTTCAGGCGCTCCCTGAAAACCCACCTCTTTCAGGGAAGCCTACCCCACCCTCACCTAACTGCTGCTCTCCTTCATTCCTCCTACCACTCCATCCCCCACAGCCACTTTCCTCCTGTACCACTAACCCCCTCCTCTCCCAGATTGTAAGCTCGAAAGAGTAGGGCCCTCTACCCCTCGTGTGTGCTGTTCGTCAGCTGCTGTAATGTTTCATGTATTGTCCCCCCCTCTATTGTACAGCGCTGAGCAAACCCTTTGGCGCTATATAAAACTCAATGTAATGTAATAATGTAATGTAGATGTATGTATAACTAACGCTGCAATTGTTTTGTTTTTATTATTCTTTGCCCATTAATGTAGCTAATTTATTTTGTAATCTAAATTCTAAGAGCAAGTTGCACTTATTTAATTTCTACATGTTTTATGTATTCCTTGTATGGAAACTCTACAAGTGCTTTCCATTTGTATCTCATGGAAAATGTTTACTAAAATTTATGTGTGTTTATTCTTAACCAGTTCCTAACCACGCTATAGCGAAAGGATGGCTACAGCGTGGTTGTATGGTTCTGGGATGACGTCCATGGATGTCATTTCAGAACACGCCCCCCCTGCGCACGCCCAGTGGTGCGCACCAGGCACTGCCGGCGATCGCTGTGTCCTACGGTCACAGCTGATAATGTCATACGGACACAGCTGATAATGTCATACGGTAAACGGACAATCACGGCGGCCTTTTACCACGTGATCAATGATTGATACGTGTGTTAAATTACGTTGTTGTGTCCAATGACATAGCAGATCACCGGGTAAATACAGTTGCCGGTTATCGGCTGCACTTTCCTCACGCTGTCATAGTGGTCAGCCGGTCAGCGGCAACCGGTTATTGGCTGCACTTTCCTCACTCTGTCATAGCGTGAGGAAAGTAAAGCCAAGAACTGGCAATTGTCAGCGAAGGGATCGGCACTGATGATCAGTGCCCAGCAGTGCTGCCCACCTGTGCCCATCAGTGCCACCCACCTGTGCCCATCAGTGCCACCCACCTGTACCATCAGTGCCACCCCCCTGTGCCCAGCAGTGACACCCACCTGCGCCCTGCAGTGACACCCACCTATGCCCATCAGTGCCACCCATCAGTGCTGCCAGCAGCGCCACCCTTTAGTGCCTATCAGTGATCATCAGTGCCACCCATCAGTACCCCTGCAGTGCCACCTATCAGTGCAACATCATCAGTGCCAGCTCATCAGTGCTGCCTATGAATGCCGCCTATCAGTGCTGCCTATGAATGCCGCCTATCAGTGCTGCCTATGAATGCCGCCTATCAGTGCTGCCTATGAATGCCGCCTATCAGTGCTGCCTATCAGCGCAGCCTCATCAACGCACATCAGTGAAGGAGAAAAATTACCTGTCTGCAAAATTTTATAATAGAAACAAAGAAAAACTTTGTTTTTAAATTTTTTTGCTCTTTTTTTGTTTATCGCGCAAAAAATAAAACATCCAGTGGCGATTAAATACTACCAAAAGAAAGCTATATTTTGTGTGAGCAAATGCTAAAAATTTCATATAGGTATAGTGTTGCATGACTGAGCAATTGTCATTCAATGTGCGACAGTGCTGAAAGCTGAAAATTGGCCTGGGCAGGAAGGGGGTAGAAGTGCCCAGAAGGGGAAGGGGTTAAAAAAATAACTGAACACACTATGCATGGCATATTCATAAATGCACCTCGGATCTCCACCCTACCCCTTAGCATGTAAGAAAATATCAATGATCCTAATATCTGATGATCATGCAGTTAGTACTACATATTAAATCATAACAGATGTTGCTTAACCCCTTGACGACGATTGCACGCAAATACGCGGCCTCTCGGCATTTGGGCCTTGACGTCGAGCAGCCGCATATTTGCGTGCAATTAAAAAATACATTTGTGCTGAGAGAGCGCGCGCCCTGCGCGCTCCGAGCACATATGTCCGCTACTCCCGGAAAGGTCCTGATCTCCCCTTTCGGGGGAGAAACAGACTGAAAGGCAAATATGTTCTATTATAAAAGAAGAGTATATGGCGGAGGCATTAGTAGACTCTGTAAACCCTGTCCCATTGGTCCATACCAGTCTGGAAGACACTGTCAGGCTTGATACAGTGCAAATGGGAGTAATTTGTATACATGGCAATGCTAAAGGCTACCCTACAGTGGTGCTCTCAGAGGAGACACCTACTGGCAATGAAAAGCATGTAATGGTTGTGGTTAAAGTGGTAGTAAAGTCTATTTTTTATGCTTTACCAACAGGCAAGCCTTTAATAATCTTGCACAGTTTAGTTCAGCAGCGCCAAAGATGTCACTGGTGCATGCGCACCGCACTCTCAATGGACAGCTTGCTGTCCATTGAGAGAGCAGTACTGTGGCTGAGGAGTGACGTCATTGCGGCTCCGCCAGTCAAATGGCTACAGCCCATGAAGGAACGCCAAGTGAAGATGGAATCCCCAGGGAGTCATGACAGCCAGTGGTGTATTTAGGTTTCTTGCTGCCCTAGGCATCATAAAAATCGCCCCCCCCCCCCAAGGAGAGACCCTGACACCGACCAACACCCCCCTCCCCCACGAAGAAAGCTTGACATTTACCAACAACACCCCAGCTCCCACCCCCACCCGAGAGAGCCTTCCACTACCACCGCCCAGCATACACTGGCAACCCCACCCCCTGCCCTGGCAAAAGAGAAGACCCTCACCTTCACAGCTCTGGACATCCCCGGGAACAAGAGTCAGGCTCTGCAAACACCATCAAGCAGACAACAGCCTCTCTCAGATCCCACCTGGTCCCCATGCTGTGTGTGTTCCTTCTTCCATACCTTCTTTCGGGGGGTGGCCCCTGAAAAATGCTGCTGCTCCCCTGAAAAATGCCGCCCTAGGCAAATGCCTTGTTTTCCCTTGTGGTAAACACACCCCTGATGACAGCACTCCGCTAGTGGGCTTCTTTTGAGGTAAGTCTTTCATAAAGTGCTAGTAGGCAAAACATACTAGCACATTATGCTCTTACCTTGCAGGGAGAAAACTTTTTGAAGTTGGAGGGGGGCAGGGGGGGGTTATGACATGCATATGTCATAGGTATCTGGCTTGGTCAGTGGCTTCGAAAGTACTGAAGCTATTAGAACAGCATTAAAGACAGGCAACTAGTATTTAAAGATAACAAAGATAGAAAAACTCAGTGAGCGCTCACAATATATTCAGAAAAGCAGCTAAGCACAGTAAAGGAAACCATAAACCTTTCAAGAGACATGTATATAGAAAAAGTGCAGCGCTAAAAATATTCGGACAGATTTTTGGTAGCAATGTTCATAAATGGGTAATGAGTCCACAATGTAAAAGCTCAAGGGGATATATTAATCCCACGGTCGTGGTTCGAATAAAACTCGGTGAGGGGGGGCAAGGTATGTATAAAGGGGCAGGGTATGTATAAAGGGGCAGGGGCAGGGGTATGTATGTATAAAGGGGCAGGGTATGTATAAAGGGGCAGGGTATGTATAAAGGGGCAGGGGCAGGGTATGTATGTGAGTGCGCATTTTATACATACCCTGCCCCTCACCGACTTTTATTCGAACCACGACCGTGGGATTAATATATCACCTTGAGCTTTTACATTGTGGACTCATTACCCATTTATGAACATTGCTACTAAAAAATCTGTCCGAATATTTTTAGCGCTGCACTTTTTCTATATACAAGTATTTAAAGATAGATTTCAGCAATAGTAGCCTCTATACCTCTTCATTGCAGGTTAAATGCATTTTTTTTTTGTAATGAATGCATTTATGCCAGAGTTAAATCGTTTTTCAATATCTTCAAGGTGTTTAGTTTTAACAGTTTGCATTCGTTAAACATATTTAGTCTCAGAACTAATTTTATAAAGTTTTTTATTGTCTGAAATGTTAGTGCGGATTTATATTTTAATTGTGTTTCAGTTGCTAAAAGTTATTTATGTTTAGCTTACTGTAGTGCTGAATACAATATCCTAAAACTGAATCCTTTTGTTGGAGTGAATTACTGTTACTGCAGAGGAAGTTATGCAAGAGATTTATTTAGGGAGAAGAAGAAGCAAAGGAAAACGGTCTGGTTTTATTTCTTCCTTTCTTGTCTATGAAAACTTCAATAAGCCAAACTGACCACCAGGGGCGGACTAACAACTCATGGGGCCCCTGGGCAATAGGGGATCATGGGGCCCCCGTGTCTTTGCCCAAACTCAAAAAAGTCTATGAAAAAGGTACCAGGGGCATCTCATGGGGCCCCCTACTGACCCCGGGCCGTTGGGCAGTACCCGAGTTTCCAAATGGTCAGTCCGTCCCTGCTGACCACCATTCTCCTTTAGCTTGTCTCTTCATGCCACATTTATGTTTTGATAGCAATGCCAAATATGGCTCCAAAATTGGGGATATACTTGAATAAGCCTGTGCAAGAGAGTAATACCAGTATCCACCCTATTATTCTATATTATTATTATTATACAGTATTTATAAAGCGCCAATAGTTCGCTCAGCGCTGTACATTACAAAGGGGGACAGAACATGTGACAGAACAATACCAATACAATGCAAAACATGAGGGGATCGAGGGCCCTGCTCTTTCCAGCTTACAATCTAGGAATATATAAGAGAATATAACAGTATATAATATACAGTACCATGCAAAAGTCTTAGACAGGTGTGAAAAAATGCTGTAAATTAAGAATGCTTTCAGAAATAGAAGTATTAATACTTAACTAGTGTTTCAATTAACAAAATGGAATATACTGTGAATGAAGAGAAGAAAAATCCAAATTAAATCAATATTTGGTGTGACCACCCTTTGCCTTCAAAACAGCATCAGTTTTTCTAGGTACACTTGAACAAAGTTTTTGAAGGAACTCAGCAGGTAGGTTGTTCCATACATATTGGAGAACTAACCACAGATCTTCTCAAATCCTTTTGTCTCTTCATGTAATCTCGGACAGACTCAATGATGTTGAGATCAGGGCTCTGGGAGGGCCAAACCATCACTTCCAGGTTTATTTGTTCTTCTGTATGCTGAAGAAAAAGTTCTTAATGACATTGGGGTTGTTTTGCTGCAGAATAAATTTGGGGCCAATTACATGCCTCCCTGATGGTATGGCATGAAAGATAATTATCTGCTTGTATGTCTAAGCATTAAGGCCCACCATTGTTCCTGACCCAAATCTCCAATATAGGTGTCCGTTTATGAACCAGCAGTAATAGATCGCTGCTCAGTTCTCTGGACTTCTCGGAGAACACAATTCTCCTGTGAATGCCGTTTATGAAGCATATGTAGATCAGTTCTCCAAACAAAGGGAGAACGGTCTACAAACGCTAAGAAATGGCTGATTTTACTATAATCTTGCGAGATTACAGTAAAAGATCAGTTTACTAAGCAGAGGTAAATTATCTCTGCTTAGTTTGCGGTCCCTCCGATTCTCCAGCTCTGGGCTGGAGAATCTGGAGGGAGAACACAGATCTCCAGTGAAGAGCGGAACATGTTCTCCGCTGATCTCCTGAGTGTCATAAACTGGGAATGACCAGAGAATAGCTGAGATCCTCTGAATCGCAGCTATTCTTAGGTGTCCGTTTATGAACCAGCGGTAATAGATCGCTGCTCAGTTCTCCGGCATTCTCGGAGAACACAGTTCTCCTGTGAATGCAGTTTATGAAGCAGTTCTCCAAACGAAGGGAGAACGGTCTCCAAACGCTGGAAAACGGTCTCCAAACTATGGAAAACGGCTGATTTTACTATAATCTCGCGAGATTACAGTAAAAGATCAGTTTACTAAACAGAGGTAAATTATCTCTGCTTAGTTTTCGGTCCCTCCGATTCTCCAGCTCTGGGCTGAAGAATCTGGAGGGAGAACACAGATCTCCAGTGAAGGGCTGACATGATCTCCTGAGTGTCATAAACTGTGAATGACCAGAGAATAGCTGAGATCCGTTGAATCGCAGCTATTCTCTGTGTCATAAACGGACACCTGTGTGTCATATACGGACACCTTAATTTGCAGAAATTCAGCCCAAAACTTGCAAGGAACCTCCACCATGCTTCACTGTTGCCTTCAGACAGTTATTATTAGACATGAAGAGACAGAAGGATTTGAGGCATCCTACATCCACAAAGGATCTGTGGTTAGCTCTCCAAGATGTTTGGAACAACTTACTTGTCAAGATCCTTCAAAAATTGTGTGCAAGTGTACCTAAAGGAATTGATGCTGTTTTGAAGGGAAAGGGTGGTAACACAAAATATTTGATATGATATGAACACTTCTTTTTCTGAAAGCATTCTTAATTTTTTCACACCTGCCAAGACTTTTGCACAGTACTGTATATTAGTAGTCTAATATTCACTTTTTTTCAATTTTGTTTTAGAGGAACAACACGAATTTGATGTATTTTTCTTCATGTTTTGATTTGGAATAGAAATGTTGTGTTCCAATGAATTTTTGTGGATGGAAATAAAAGCTATTAGTAGGATTTTGAGCTTTATTCACTTTTTTTCAACACACTGCTATTATTTTGAACAAAACTGTATATACACACACACACATAAATGCATTTTTATTACAAAATATATGAAAATATTTTGAAAAATACATTTCAATATATACTGTATGTCTTTTTTAAAAATACAAATGTATTTTTTTTGAATGCATTTATAACTTTTATAAGTAAAAATATTTTAAAAAAAATTGAAGAATTTATACAAGTCATAAACAAATACATATATTATATACATATTACCCTACATTTTTTGTTTTTTTACAATATATTTTATATCATACATAAAAAATACAAATTAATATAATACATAAAAATAAAATAAAAATTTAATTAATAATAAAATAAAATAAAACATAAAAAAAAAAAAACAAAAATAATTAAAAACAAATATAATAAATACAAAAAAAATACCTTAAAAATAAAAATAAAAATAAAAAAAAATATAAAAAAAAATTATAACAAATAAAAAAATATAAATAAATAATAAAAAAAAAAAAAATAAAAAAAAAAAAAAATAAAAAAAAAAAAAAAAAAATACACATATATTATATATATAATTTAATATTATGTAAGTTATATATATATATATATTTGTGTGTTTTTTGTGTATATATATAGTTTTTTTG
>CATNWA010006394.1:0-11344 GCA_951230385.1 Staurois parvus
GCAGATATATATTATACAATGAATATATATACACACATGTATACACGATGTGCCCTCCGGACACCCCTCCAGCACACACCTCCGATCCAAAAACAATATGGCCTTTCCAGTGACCCCCCCCCACCCCAGAGAGCTGACCTGGAAATAAACATGGCAGCCAACCTCTCACCTCTACCAATCAGATGTCACCCTCTCCTGTCTTTGTGTTTTTGGATTTCCCTTCCCTGGATGTATACATCTCTAGTCATAACCTGTTTTTATTGTGATAGCAATAAAGTTGAATGTAAAAAGAACGTTTAAAAGGTGCAAAAAATACATTTAAATAAAATACATTCAAATAAAAAAAAAAAAAATAAAACAACGTTTCTCAGGCGTGCACAATTTAAACTACTTCCCACCCTGGCCAATCCTGCCATTTCTCTCAGACATGTAAAAATCATCATTTATTTGCTATAAAATTACTCAGAACCTTCAAACATTATATATATTTTTTAGCAAAAACTCTAGAGATTATAACGGTGGTTCTTGTCATTTTTTACCTCACACAGTATTTGCACGGCAATATTTCAAACACAATTTTTTTTTTTGTGAAAAAAATACACTTTAATGAATTTTATTGCAAAAAAAAAAACCCACATTCTATAATCCACTTTTTTGGTAAAATATAAAAGATGACGTTACGCTGAGTAAATAGATACCAAACATATCACGCTTGTGGAATGGCGACAAACTACGGTGCTCAGAATCTCCATAGGTGAAGATTTAAACATTTTTACAGGTTACCAGTTTAAAGTCACAGAGGAGATCTAGCGCTGGAATTATTGCTCTCACTATAATGTTCATGCCGATACCTCACGAGTGGATCGAACATCCTCTACATACGCACTTGCTTTTGCATGTGAGCAGGAGGGGACAGGGGCGCTTTAAAAAAATATATTTAATTAAAATTTGTGTATTTTTACACTAATTCCTTAATTTTCTTTTATTCCTATTACAAGGAAGGTAAACATCCCTTATAATAGGAAAAAGGCACGACAGGTCCTCTTTATGGAGAGATCTAGGGTCACATCTCTCCTCTATGCTGGAAAAAAAAAACAAAAAAACAATAGAAATTGGTCTCAGGCTCTCCAGCAAAAAAAAATTAAGTCCGACCTCCCGGGGTCATAGCTCTGTGGTAACCCGGCACCACCGCAGGATCGGTTCTCAGGCGCCTTCATCGCACGAGAGAGCATGGAGAGATGACGATGGGCAGCGGGAGGGACGTCCCCACCTGTAAAAGCCATCCAGCTGCTAGGATGGCTTTTACATTGCAGGGAATCGCAGGCTGAAATAAAAGAGATCTGCAAGATACCGATAGGTGCAAGCATCATCCCGATATCTCCAATCAAAGTCCAGAACGTCATATGACGTCATGTGGACGGGAGGTGGTCATATATGACCATGTTGGGCATCTTAACTTCTCGGCTCATCATCATCATGTTTTATCAAAAAATTGGGAATCATATTGTATTTGTCTGCATGAAAATGCATTTAAGTGGATTTTTTCAATAAAATTTGCATTTAATAAACAACTGCGCCAATATCATGCAACATATAAAAATAAATGAAAACCACTTATAATAATATTCACTTTCATTAGTGCAAATAAACTATCATCAGAAGTGAAAAAGTCCATGCATGTGACTCTGATGCTTCAAAACACGCGTGATTCTCCACTTCTAGGTGCAAAATTGGATCCTCTGAATGGACTCCAGAATGCCTGCTCGCCTCCCCTCCTGGACCCACACAGGTGCCACACAGATTTCCACCTCAGTGGTGTAGATCCCTTCTGGCAAACTCCTGATTATATAATTGGACTTGTTGGTAAAAAGTTGAGTGACAGCAGTACCAATATAGGTAATAGGCATTAAACGAGGCTCTATAAAATTTGACTCATGAATACAAATGATGGACCCGGATTTTCCTGATCCGGCCACCGGACCTCCTTTAGGCCACCGGATATTCATGTTGGCAACTCCCCCTACATGAGACGTTTATTGTCATACGAAGCGCGTGTCAGGAAAGCCTTGCACGCCTTGTTACGCACCGGATCAGGAGGTCCAGGGTGGCCATCATTTGTATTCACTGGTCAGTGCATTTATAGAGTTTCAGCACCTCTCATTTAATTGCGCTATCACCTATACTGGCACTGTATCCCCCAACTCTCAAAACCCTGTTACGGAGTTTTATGTTTTTCATAATTATATTTACTCATTAAATACTTTTTATAATACTACATTATGAAGGTCAAAAAATCTTATAACCTGCATAGAGCCTTCCACAGGCTAGGCCCAGATTGCTAAAATGTTGGTGAAGAACCCAGGGATGACAATTTGGTATATTGGTATAGATAAACGGATTTCTTGGCAGCCGTCACCCCATCTACCACCCAGAGGGAACCTTTATCACCATCAAGCTAATTCCTTCATGGGGACCTATTGCTTCAAAACAGGAATCTTATTGAGGTCCCAAAATTGCACTTCCGGTCATTGCAGGTCGGGCAATTTTTCTAGGCCCCAGGCATGATACCGATGTGAGGTGCCAAATTATACCCAATTTGATTGAAGTTTTTTTATCACTCCATCACTTGGAGTAACCTTTTGGACTGACATGCAGTTTTACCACCTTGGACTGTTTAACATTCAGTTTATAGGAAGTTTTTCCAATTTCGGTCATAGTTTTTGCCATACTTTAGATAGAAAGGCCGGAATTTGTATAGCGCTCATAACACTTTTTTTTCATCTGTATTTGTAGCAAAAAGCGTCATCATTGTGGCATTGCTTTTTGAACAGGGACACAGTAGTCGTTGAAAAAATTAAAAAATATATCGCTATTCAACAATTTTATTGCCTAAAACAGGAAAAACAATTTAATTTTTTAATGAAATTTTTTTTAGCAATAAAATACTTTCAAAAATTTTGCTGAAATATATATTTATTATCCAAGTAAAATCAATGGAATGTAACCACTAGTAACATTACCGCCCCCCAGTGGAGGAAGGTGGAATAGTGCAACCAAATGTATTTAGAGGATTGGTGAATTAACACACACAGTGAAAAAAACTGACTACAGGGCATAGACTTGAAAACTCAGCAGATCGGAGTAAATAATAAATAAAATAAAGCAGTCCATCGTGATGAAAAAACCACTTATAATATATGAATTATTTTTTTTTTTTTTTAGTGCCTTATGCAAATAAACTATTTAAACATCATGTGATTAGCTGTGACCAAAAAGCTCCATGCATGTGGACTCTGTGCTTCAAAAACACGCGTGTTCTCCACTTCTAGGTGCGCGGCATTGGATCCTCCGAATGGCAGCAATACTCGGCTCTGTCATCCCCTCCTTGAGGCCCACACAGGGCCTCAACACTATTTTCCACCTCAGTGGTAGATCCCTTCTGGCAAACTCCTCTTATAATAGCGCAAACTTGTTGGTTTAAGTTGAGTGACAGCAGCTACGCAATACGAGGCATATTAATTATCCCATTGAAAGGAGGATTTCTTCATAGGCTTTTCAACATATAAAAACAGTATTGGCCCCCCCATTTTAATCTCCGGGGTCTCTGCTTTCAGAAATGATCTCATGTTTGGGCATTCTTAGTCATTTTCTAGCAGAAAAAAAATGCTTGCTTTTGTTTGTAATAAATGTGTGAGAATTGTTAAACATGTATTGGGCAGCGAGGAGATAACAACTTCAAAAATGTGAATTTTGTCAGGTTAAGGTCACATGACCTTGGCTTGGCTCTAACTGCAAAAAAATTCAAATTTTTGGAATTTGTTAACCCCTGAGTATAAGCCCCGCCCCCAGCAGTTAGAGCCAAGGTCATTTGACCCTCAGTCTGAGTATAAGCCCCGCCCCCAGCAGTTAGAGCCAAGGTCATGTGACCCTGCAGTCTGAGTAGAAGCCCCGCCCCCAGCAGTGGAGGCTCATTCGCTGAGTTTCCCTTGTGTGGAGAGGAAGCGAATCTTGTTGCTCTGACAGACGTTGCTGATTATTCTATAATGGCACGTTTTCATTGCCAGCAAACAGCCAGAAAACCAGCCGATCTTCTGAACACCATCAAAGGAGAACCAGTTATGTTTTCAAAAAACGGTCCCCTTATCTGGGAACCAGAATCCCCCCGCCCAGTCCACAGGCCCTCGTAAGGGGGTATTGAAGGCCATTCAGGCGGGGGGGCTCAGGGCGCTTCTACACACCACCTGCCCTTGTATTCGCCTAAGAACCCGACAGAGGAAACGCAAAAGGTACGTAAGATCTTGGTCTATGACTGCATTATAATACAACCAAGTATAGGGACATATATAGAGAGAGATAGATAGAACAGTGTCAGGGTCTATATATAGATACACTGTATATACACTATTTTCTGGCGTATATAATACTACTTTTTATACTTCAAAATATACCCCAAAAATTGGGGGTCGTCTTATCCGCGGGGTATAAAATGTGAACCTTGACTTTGTTTGGGTCAAGCTGGCTGGATGTGTGCTAATACTGTACATACAGTATACCGTGCTGAGCCAAGCTGGCTCAAAAACAAATGTCCCTATGACAGATGAATCTGCCAGCCTGCTGGATGTGCGGTATATACAGTATACTGCGCTGAGCCAAGCGCTTTCAAAACGTACCGGTACGTCCCTACTGTAATCAGCCCGCTGGATGCGTGTATGTACGGTAGCTGCGGCTACATACAGTATACACTGGGCCAATCATGGCGAGGGATGTATTCTACTAATGAATACAAAGCCTGCTCGGATTGGCTAAGTCAGAGAGGTGGGCTGATTATGTCACAAACTCAGCCAATCCGAGCAGGCTTTGCATTCATTAGTAGAATACATCGCTCGCCGTGATTGGCCCAGTGTATACTGTATGTAGCCTCAGCTACTGTGCATACACATATCCAGCAATCTGATTACCGTAGGGACGTACCGGTACGTTTTGAAACGGCTTGGTCTCAGTATACTGTATATACCGCACATCCAGCGGGCTGACAGATTCATCTGTCATAGGGACTTTTGTTTTGAGCCAGCTTGGCTCAGCACAGTATACTGTATGTACATTACTGCACATCCAGAGGGCTGTATATATACTGTATACTGTATGTAGCCGAAGCTACCGGATTACCGCACATCCAGCGGGAACCATCTGACTTGGAATTTGATCCATATGATGACTGTCTTACAAATGTATCACAAGATGTCATTCATGAACTTATGATGTCAGAGGATGAACATGAGGATTTTGAGGATTTTAAGTACCGGTAAGTCATAACCATTTCAAATAAAAAATCTGATGTTTTTTAAATGGTGTTGCCTCGGAAGGGGGGTAGTCTTATACGGCGAGTATAGCCCAAAACCGAGGTTTTAAAAAAATCTAGGGGGTCGTCTTATACACCCAGTCGCCTTATACGCCGGAAAATACAGTAGATCCTGCCACGTTTATTAAAATATATATACTGTATACACAACTGCCAGGCAACCGGCATTTTTATACGAAGGGCCAACAATAGTCACGGCTGTGTGCCTGTCATCTTCGGGTTTATTGATTGCCCCAGGCACTGGAGTTTTGATGTTTTCTTTCTATAATTTTAGGGTTTTTATACAGACAAATATATAAAATGTAAATGAAGGTTGCTAAATGCAATTCTTCTTTATTACAGATGTAAGCAGTATTTACTACAGACACAGCTCAAACGGCAGGCCTGCCCTAATGAGCGAGAATGAGCTTGAAATCACATGAAGACTCCACCAGCGTGTGACGTTCAAATTGAGACTTCGCCCGAATGTGACGTTCACATGGAGACTTCCCCAAGAATGTGACGTTCGCATTGAGATTCGCCAGAATGTGACGTTCGCATTGAGACTCCCGCCAGAATGTGACGTTCGCATTGAGACTTCGCAAGAATGTGACGTTCGCATTGAGACTTCGCCAGAATGTGACGTTCGCATTGAGACTTCGCCAGAATGTGACGTTCGCATTGAGACTTCGCCAGAATGTGACGTTCGCATTGAGACTTCGCCTCGCCAGAATGTGACGTTCGCATTGAGACTTCGCCAGAATGTGACGTTCGCATTGAGACTTCGCCAGAATGTGACGTTCGCATTGAGACTTCGCAGAATGTGACGTTCGCATTGAGACTTCGCAAGAATGTGACGTTCGCATTGAGACTTCGCCAGAATGTGGACGTTCGCATTGAGACTTCGCAAGAATGTGACGTTCGCATTGAGACTTCGCCAGAATGTGACGTTCGCATTGAGACTTCGCCAGAATGTGACGTTCGCATTGAGGACTTCGCCAGAATGTGACGTTCGCATTGAGACTTCGCCAGAATGTGACGTTCGCATTGAGACTTCCCCAAGAATGTGACGTTCGCATTGAGACTTCGCCAGAATGTGACGTTCGCATTGGAGACTTCGCCAAGAATGTGACGTTCGCATTGAGACTTCGCCAGAATGTGACGATCGCATTGAGACTTCGCAAGAATGTGACGTTCGCATTGAGACTTCGCCAGAATGTGACGTTCGCATGGAGACTCCCAAGAATGTGACGTTCGCATTGAGACTGCCCCAGGAATGTGACGTTCACATTGAGACTTTGCAAGAATGTGACGTTCGCATGGATTGGAGAGAATGTGACGTTCGCATTGAGACTTCGCCAGAATGTGACGTTCGCATTGAGACTTCGCCAGAATGTGACGTTCGCATTGAGACTACGCCAGAATGTGACGTTCGCATTGAGACTTCGCCAGAATGTGACGTTCGCATTGAGGACTTCGCCAGAAGAATGTGACGTTCGCATTGAGACTTCGCCCAGAATGTGACGTTCGCATTGAGACTTCGCCAGAATGTGACGTTCGCATTGAGGACTTGCAAGAATGTGGACGTTCGCATTGAGACTCGCCCAGGAATGTGACGTTCGCATTGAGAGTAATTCGCCAGAATGTGACGTTCGCATTGAGACTTCGCCAGAATGTGACGTTCGCATTGAGAGACTTCGCCAGGAATGTGAAGTTCGCATTGAGAGACTTCGCCAGAATGTGACGTTCGCATTGAGACTTCGCCAGAATGTGACGTTCGCATTGAGACTTCGCCAGAATGTGACGTTCGCATTGAGACTTCGCCAGAATGTGACGTTCGCATTGAGACTTCGCCAGAATGTGACGTTCGCATTGAGACTTCGCCAGAATGTGACGTTCACATTGAGACTTCGCCAGATGTCGGACGTTCGAGACATCCCCAAGAATGTGACGTTCACATGGAGGACTCCGTTCATGTGAGAATTCACATAGAGAACTCCCCAGGACGTTGACGTTCACATGGAGACTCCCCAGGAATGTGACGTTCACATGGAGTGACTCCCAGGAATGTGACGTTCACATGGAGACTCCCCAGGAATGTGACGTTCACATGGAGACTCCCCCAGGAATGTGACGTTCACAATGGTAGACTCCCCAGGAATGTGACGTTCACATGGAGACTCCCAGGAGAAAGTGACGTTCACATGGAGACTCCCAGGAAAGTGACGTTCGCATTGAGATGCCGCCAGGAATATGACAGTGTTCACATTGAGACTTCGCCAGAGAATGTGACGTTCACATGGAGACTCCCCAGGAATGTGACGTTCGCATTGAGACTTCCCTCGCCAGAATGTGAAGCTCACATGGAGACTCTCCCAGAATGTGAAGCTCACATGGAGACTCTCCCAGAATGTGAAGCTCACATGGAGACTCCCAAGAATGTGACGTTCACATGGAGACTGCCCCAAGAATTGTGACGTTCACATGGAGGGACTCCCAAGAATGTGACGTTTCACATGGAGGACTCCCCAGAATGTGACGTTCACTTGAGATACTTCGCCACAGAATGTAACGTTTGCACTGAGACGCCACAGCATGTAACGTTCACATTGGAGACTCCACCATCATGTGACGTTGCAGTGAGACTCTGCCAGCATGTGATGTTCACATGGACACTCTGCAGAATGTGGTGTCTCACCTGGATACTCTGCCACAATTTGACAGTCATCATATGACTCACACCAAAAGTTGTGTTGGGCTTTTCAGACTCCACTAAGAAATGACGTTCCACAAAAACTTAAAGGCATTTTGCGTTCTGAGAAAAGTTGTGTTAACCTTAAGACTCCAACTAGAATGTGGTGTTCAGGTTGAGGTCCACCAAAAACGTTGTGTTCACTTTCTGACTCGAAGTAGTGTTTAGCCGTTCGCTATATCGTTCCATTGCACTTAAGGCATTTTGCGTTCTCAGAAAAAGTTGCGGTCAACATTGAGACTCCACTAGAATGTGGCGTTACATAGAGACGCCACCAAACGTAGTGTTCACTTTTGACTTTCACCATAGTAAGTGATACATTTATATTTCATGATGACAGTCCACAAAAACGTGCAAAGGGCCAATCCTCATTCTGAAAAAAAGTCGCGATCACTATGAGGCCATACGAAAACAGAGTGCTAAAAGCAGTACATACTTACGCTCCTACGGAAGTGACGTTATTATTCGTAAGACTCCCCACAAAAAGTCGGCGATCACTTTGAGGCCGTACCAAAAACGTGCTATGTAATCGCAGTAGCTTCACTCCGGAAAGTGACGTTATTGAATAAGACTCCACAAAAAACGATCACACGATCACTGCGAGGCCGTACAAAACATGTAATCGATTACGCGTCCTCCAGGAAAGTGACGTTACTAGTAAGGATCCACAAAAAACATCACGATCATGGTGAGGCCGTACTCAAACAAACGTGCTAATCGTGTTACGCGTCCTCCAGAAGCGTGCTGTTAACAGAAGATTCCTCAAAAACACGTCCCGATCGCTCGCAGAGATTCACCAAACAGATGAAGATGACTGTAAAGTTCCACGAAGACTTCGCAAACTCATTGAGCGTTCTACAAAAAAGTCGCAAAAGTCACGCCGCTAGAGTTTGACCTTCCCACTCTGGATCAGCTATGAGGGGAGGATGAAGGCAAGGTGGTACTATTTTCAGGCGTGTGCAGAAGCCCAGCTAAAGGAAGGGGAGACAGGAGTCTGGTCCTTCATTCAGGCGTCGTCCGTGCTGTGTTGGGCCAAGCAAAGACGGGGAGGTTGGAGGGCGGGACTGGTATTTTTTTGAGAGACCGCTGGAATCTGACTTTCGCATTGAGTGGACTTCGGCCAGAATGTGGACGTTCCATGGAGACTCCCAGAAGTGAGTTCGCATTGAGACTTCGCCAGAACTGTGACGTTACATGGAGAATCCCAAGGAATGTGGTCTTTCGCACTTGAAGACTTCGCCAGAATGTGACGTTGCACGGACGCTCCCCACGAATGTGACGAATATCGCATTCAGACTTGCAGAAATGTGACATTACCTGGAGATCCCAAAAATGTCGACATTCGCCATTAAGATCTTCGTCAAAGAATGTGACGTTCACATTGAGGACTTCGCAGGAATGGAAGTTCGCATGAAGATTTTCCACCAGAATTAAGACTTTCCACTGGATACCTCCGAAGAATGGTGACGTGTGCACAAGGAGACTCCCTGAGAATGTGACGCTGCATGAGACTTCGCAGAATGTTGACTGCTCACATTGGAGACTTCGCCGAGAATGTGAAATTCGCATTTGGATTAACAAGAACTGTGACGTTCACATTGAGGGCCATATGTGACATTATCCCATGGAGATCCCAAGGATGTGACGTTCACATGGAGACTCCCCAAGATGTGAACGCTCGCATTGAGGACTTCGCCAGAAATGTGACGCTCACCTGGAGGACTCCCGAGAATTGTGAAATTCCGATGAGACTTAACAAGTAATGGACGTTTCACATTGAGACTTCGCCAATATGTGACATTCATATTGAGATCCGGCCAAAATGTGAGTTAACATGGAGGGGACTCCCCAAAGAATGTGACGTTCACATGGAGACTCCCCAGAATGTGACGTTCGCATGGAGACCATACAAAACGTGCTAATCGCAGTAGCTTCTCCGGAAAGTGCGGTTATAATACGACTCCACAAAAACATCACGATCACAGTGGAGGCCGTACCAAAAACTGTGCTAATCGTTGTTACGCGTCTCCAGAAAGTGCTGTTAAACAGATAGATTCACAAATCGTTCCCGATCGCTCGCAGATTCTACCAAAAGATGAAAAATGACTGTTTAAAATTTCCACGAAGGGCTTCGCAAACCCCATTGGCGTTTTACAAAAAAAATGCAAAAAATCACGCCGCTAGAGGGTTTTTCCTTCCCCCTCTGGTCAAACTATGAGGGGAAAGGGTGGAGGCGGGGACTATTTTTTAGGCGTGTGGGAAAGGGCCAGCTAAGAGGGGAGACTGGAGGTTTTGGAAATTCCCTTTTTGGCGTGTGTTGGGCCAGCTATGAGGGGGGGTTGGAGGCTGGGATTTTTTTGAGGGCGCCCCCGGAATATGACTTTCGGAAATTTAGGACTTCCAATGTGGGCGTTCACATGGAGAATCCCCAAGGGAAAGTGACGTTCGCATTTAGACTTTGCCAGAATTTTGCGTTCACATGGGAATCCCCAAGAATGTGCGTTGGGATTGAGACTTTGCCAGAATGTGACGATCGCACGGAGGCCCCAAGGGAAAGTGCGATCGCTTCCCGACCCTTTGCCCCGGGAAAGTGACATTTTACCCCCGGCCCCTCCGTTCGGGGCATGCCCTTTTTCCCGTGACCGGAAAAATGACGTAGTTCCAAACGGTATGGCGTACCGGGCGTACCGAGCGTTGCGTCACCCTGCGTCGTGCTTCATCAGGGGTTTAACCCCGTGAAGTTCCCTGGAGACCCCCAAGAAGTGATGGGTTTTCCCTGGAGGGCTTTTCAAGGATTTTGACGTTCGCATGGGGGGACTTCGCAAGGTTTTGAGTTCGTATGGAGAAAACCCCAAGAATATGGGGTTCCCCATGGGAACCCCAAGAATGTGAAAGTTCGCCTTGGAATTCGCAAGAAAATGACGTTGCATTTAGACTTCGCAAGAATGTGATGTTCGCATGGGAATCCCCAAGAATGTGACCGTTCGATTGACACTTCGCAAGAATGGTGACCGGGTTTTCCTTGAGGGCTTCGTCAGAATGTGATGTTCACATGGAGACTCCCCAAAAAAAGTGACGTTCGCCCTTTTTGGGCTTTGCCAGGAAATTTTGACGTTCACATGGGGATCCCTAAGAAAGTGAATTTCCCCTTGAGACTTCGCCAAATTGTGACATTCGGGGTTGGATGCTGCCAGAAATTTTGACTTTTACATGGAGACTCCCCAAAAAGTGACGTTCGGATTTAGACTTCGCCA
>CATNWA010006395.1:0-10745 GCA_951230385.1 Staurois parvus
GGTGTGTAGGCATTGCAATTGACATTACTGGATGATGGAATTGATGGTGGATGGGCACTGCGGGACATTTTGGGGGATTTTACTATAAAGGACTTGTCTAAAGAAAACATTTTCTACTGTTTACCACTTTTTTGTGAATGGGCATGGGTACTACATATCCCATATTCATCCATAAAAGGAGGAAGCCAGCTTCCAGATTCTGATAAGCCCTCCACCCGCAGGCCCCCAGAACCACCAGGATAGGGTCCTGGAGAAGAGGCCCTTGTCCTCATCAACATAGGAACAAGGTGTGTTGTTGCAGGGGGGCATGGTGAAGGCATGTGACTTGTTATAGTTCAGGAGGGGGAGAAAGTATTCTCATAATCCTCCCTTTTTCAGTCAGGCTACATATGGATTTTTAGGGGGACCCAGGGTCGGACTGAAAACTCATGGGGCCCATGAGCAATAGGGGATCATGGGGCCCCTGTGTCCTTGCCCAAACTCAAAAAAGCCTATGAAAAAGGTACCAGGGGCATCTCATGGGCCCCCTACTGACCCCAGGCCCTCGGGCAGTGCCCGAGTTTCCAAATGGTCAGTCCGCCCCTGGACACCTCAACCATTGTTTTTTTGTTTTTTTTTTATTTACGTCCCCCTTATCCAAAGGGCATGCTATGGATTTCCTGGAGGACCTCAGGCATTTTTTTCAGGGGGAATTCTACACATTTTTTTGTCATGCTGTATTATTATTATTATTCAGGATTTTATATACCACCAACAGTGTGTGCAGAGGATTACAATATAAAGGGAGACAATACAGTTACAATACAATAAAATACAACAGGTTAAGAAGGCTCTGCTCATAAAAGCTTAATATAGCTTAATAAATGGGTGGGACAGGCGGTACAAAGGGTAATAACTGTAAAGGATATAGCTGTAGAGTAGGTGATAGCCAGACAGTTCGAGGTAGAGAGTAGCGATGGGCCGCCGAACACCCCCTGTTCGGTTTGCGGTCACACATTCTAACCTAATTCACTAAAAAACACTACTAAAATAGCTCATGAGTTATTTTATTAAGTCATATGGTATTTTAGTAGTGAAAATATGTGTTAATGTTTTGTTAATGTTTCAGCTGTCAGAGGAGTTCCCCACTGACAGCTGAATGTAAAAAGAATGGCCGGCAATTAAAAATTTAGCAAAACAAAAATGGCATGAGGGCCCCCTCATCCATACAAAGCCCTTATCCAGGCATGCGGCCCAGCAGGTCAGGAAAGGGGGGGCAAGTGAGAGTCCAAGCATGTCCAGGTCGATGACGTCACAAGGGGGCAGGGTCACCCAGTTGACATCACCGAGTGGCCCCGCCCCTTAGATATTTAAGAACTATCAGGCTGGCAGAGCTGTCAGATGGTGGGAGCCAGCGTCGAGAGCGGAGCCTTTTCTTTTTTTTCTTTTTTGGGTCGATGGCAGAGGGCATTATGATTGATGTTGGATCTACTTCAGGGGGGCATTTTTTTGTTTTTGTTGTTTTAATAAAGCACTTATCAAACACTGTCTACTGTCATGTTTTAAACTACACTTTTTTTTATGAATGAATAGTGGTACCATGTACTTTGTACTCATTCACATGGGGGGGTGGGATCTGGGGGCCCCCTTCTTAAATTCCAGATTCTGATAAGCCCCCCACCCACATACCCCCACAACTACAGGCCAGGGTTGTGGGGAAGAGCCCCCTCACCCCAAAGCACCCCCCCAAGTTGAAGGCATGTAGCCTGCTATTGTTCAGAAGAGAGGGAGCTCACTCGTTCCCCCCCCCCATTCCAGAGCTGTCTGTCTGCATGCTCAGATAAGGGTCTGGTAAGGGCATCCCACACCATTTAAATTTAAATTTTGGCGTGGGGGTTCCCCTTTTTTAAAATTTTTAATTGCCGGCAATTCTTTTTTTTTTATTCAGCTGTCAGTGGGGAACCCCGCTGACAGCTGATGACTCATAGGTTGTTAAGGACTCGGCAACCACCCACTCTTTAACAACCCATGACAGTTACTGACAGATACCAGTAGATACTGCATGCCTGGACCACATGCATTTAATTATTTATTTCCTTTAGTGAATTGACTTTAAGGTCTTTTCATATGGTATTTATCGAGCATTTTTGCTATTTTTGGTAAATGCCACACACTGCAGTAGTGAATTGACATTTTCAGTATCTCATGCAATATGTGGTCATGTAACTGACATAATGCATTCGATAACCTTTAGTGAATTGTTCCCATTTTTCACTGCTTAAAGTAAAAAAATAAATAAATATCATGTTTGGGGGGGCCCTACAGTAAAAATGTTGTGTTTGGGGTTCCCCTAAAATTCATACCAGACTCTGTATGCCTGGTAGGACTTTTAAGGGGAACCCCACCCCCAAACAATTAGGAAATAAAAGCATGGGGGTCCCCCCTAAATTCCTACCTGACCCTTGGTCCAAGCACAAGCCTGGCAGCTCAGGAAAGGGGGGCAAATGAGCACCCCTCCTGAACCATACCAGGCCACGTACTCTCAACATGGGAGGGTACTTTGAGGTAGGGAGGCTCCCCCCCAAAGCACCTTGTTCTCATGATGATGGGGACAAGGGTCTCTAACCCACAACCCTGTGGTTGTGGAGGTCTGCGGGGGTGACTTATCGGAAACTTGAAGCCCCATTTAGCAAGGAGTCCCCCAGATCCCAGCCCTCCCTTTGTGAATGAGTATGGGGTACATGGTAACGCTACTCATTCACAACAAAAAAAGTGTAAAAAAATTACTGTAGACAGGTCCTTTATTAAAAAAAAAGCCAACAAAAACAACTCACAGAAATTTAAAAAATGCCAGCACCACTAGCTCCACCCCATTAGCTCCACCCAATTGTGCTGTGATTGGCAAAAGCATTGCACCCGGGCTTTGACCAATCACAATGCACTGTGAGAGCACAGTGCATTGTGGGGCGCATGGGTCAAACAGCTTATGTCCAGCCCATCAGTATAAATAACCAGGAGAACAAAATGTTAATTAGTTGATGATCCTGTATCTTTGTACACAAGTTTTTTTAGGACTAGGATAGCTGTAGTGCTCACTGTCTATTCTTAAGGGTATTTGTGCTTTTTTTCCTTATTTTACAGTGGTCTACTGAGAAAAAAAAAAGTATAGTGGGATACATCTAATGTTCATAGAAATTCTTCATTAGGGATGAGGTTTAAAATCACCGCTGCCATGAATTTGAGACAAATTTGTGTGCAGATTCACACCAGAAACATTTTTAAGGCATAATGCACTTAAAGTGTTACTAAACCCAGGACCCTGCATTCACTATATCTGGTCTCCCACAGTACACACATGGAAATGCAATTATTTTGGTAATTATAAACTGCTAAATACCTTTTCTCATCAGCAGTTAGAGCAGTCTTGTGACTTCTATCAGTGTTCAGCAGAGCACTGATTAAAGCTTCTAGGAGGAGTTTTCTTTCTGCTCTAGGAGGATACAGATCCCTTGACCTCTGTCTGGTCAGTGCTGATTGGCCTTGTGCTGTTCACATGAACTCTCCTAAGAAAAAAAAAAAAACTTCTCTAGCAATACACACCAAACTGAGCATGTGCAGAGTGTCTCCACATGATATGTGTTATCAGGAGATAAGAGGGAGACACTGGAAGAAGAGGAGGATCAGAGAAGTCAGGTTCAAACAGCCTTTTTACACAATGCAGAGGACTAACCACTTAGGTTCCACAGTGAGTACAACAAACATGTTTTACTGCATATACAGCCCGATCGAGGGTTTAATAACACTTTAATGCCATTTAAAACAGGGCCTAAATTGGAGAATTTTGGATATGACACCCCCCTCATAAAAGGTATCGGAAGCTGCTGTAGAGAAAATGCAGGAAAAGCAGACAAACTGCATAGGTAGAGATTAGGGTAAGTTAGGAAATTGTATTCTATGTCAGAGTGCAGTACATTGTGGGGCGCGGAGGGTGAACAGCCACCCAAACGCCCTAACCGTTCGTGTGTTCACAGGACATCTCGAACATCAAGGACATCCTTATTAGAGAGTCCCAGAGGAAGGGAGAGGCTCTGAAGTCCTGAAGATGAGCATGGTAGGAGGAGATTAAAAAGGCAGAGAGCAGGAGGTCTTGGGAGGAGTAGAAAGGATAGTTTGGGTTATATTTGGAGCAGGGCCAGATCTAGCCTGTCTGATGTGGGGGTGCAGTAAAAAATGTCAGGGGGGCAGAGGATAGGGTCAGTAGCAGGGGCAGACTGACAACTCATGGGGCCCCCGGGCAATAGGGGATCATGGGGCCCCTGTGTCCTTGCCCAAACTCAAAAAAGCCTATGAAAAAGGTACCAGGGGCATCTTATGGGGCCGCCTACTGACCCCGGGCCCTCGGGCAGTGCCCGAGTTTCCAAATGATCACTCCACCCCTGGTCAGTAGTTTGCAGAGCAGTGTATAGGGGTCAGAAGGGAGGAGGACAGGGGTCAGCAGGGTAGTTTACAGGGGTCAGCTGAGCCAAGGACAAGGGTCAGCAGAATGAAGGACAGGGGTCGCTGTTGCCAGGACACTTGACAAAGCTTCTACTCCCATTCCTGCACACTGTGCAGATTGAGGTTGTGTGTAAAAGAATCCAAACTCAGCTACAGTATGCGCTGTGTAGGGAGGAGAAGCTCTGCTGCCTGTGCCCAGGCTGTATGCAATGCAGGGATGGAAGAAGGCACTCATTGGCAAGGTGCATGGTATTTTACTTGCAAATGAGTGCACATATGTGTTTGTATGCATGTAGGACAAAGTGTAAAATCCAAACGCACATGTTCCTGCATTAAAAAACGGCTGTGTGTATAAGTGGGTGCTTCAGCGACCGTCGGCTGGAACCGAACACATGCCTGATGAAGGGGTCCTATAAAACTCTGAGACGTTGCCTTGCTGTAACTATGTGATCATTCATTAAAACGTTTGGACCCATATTGGTGATCCTCTGTGTGCTGGTGACATTCTCCCTTGCATGTAGGACGCAACCCAAGAAAAGCATTTTTATGCACAGATGTGCATTTTTTTTTATGCAGCCCATTACAAGAGTTTTGTTGCACTTTCAAAAAGCGCACCAAACACATAGTACACAATATAACTCTATAGGAAAGTGTAGCTATCTTGTTGTAATCACACGGGTGAGCTGCGCTGCACCTCTGGTGTGGGCAAACCGCACCACAGAAGTGTGAAAGGAGCCTTACTGACCTGCATGTTTACGCACCTGTGTAAATGTCTCCATTGGAGCTGCATTCAGATCTGTAAATAAGATCTGCTTTTAAATGTGTTTTTTTAAAGCCATGTGAACAGGGGCGGACTGACCATTTGGAAACTCGGGCACTGCCCGAGGGCCCGGGGTCAGTAGGGGGCCCCATGAGATGCCCCTGGTACCTTTTCATAGGCTTTTTTGAGTTTGGGCAAGGACGTAGGGGCCCCATGATCCCCTATTGTCCGGGGGCCCCATGAGTTGTCAGTCCGCCCCTGCATGTAAATAAAGCCTATAAGCTTGGGTTCACATATATGCGGTGTGGTACATTGCATGTGATTCGCGCAGGAACCACACCGCATTCCTGTGCAAATCACATGCAATTTGTATGCGCACTAGAATCGGATCACATGGGTATTCACACCTATGTGATCTGATTCTGCATATCACACCGCGTTTTGCGGGCTGCTTTCGGGTGTGTTCTTAACTTAACATACACACCTGCAGCAGATTCTGATGCGGTGCAGAATTCACACTGAAAATGCTGCGAATTCCGCACCTCATCAGTGTGAACCAGGGCTAAAAGAAATGAGTACAGCTACAATACAATTCATTACAAGTGGATTAGGAGTTATAACATTATACCAGTAGCGACAGACACGTCAGGAAGGTTATATCCATTACAGGGCATAACATACAGACCAGTTATTGAATCACCCTATAACTGCAGACATGTTAGAAAGGTTAGATCCTATATAGAATCATATGAGATGAGGGCACTGTATGGATAACACAGTGGTTTAGATCTTAGCAAGCCTGCCTTGCAGCACTGGGGTCTTTGGTTTGAATCCCAACCTGGACACTAGCTGTGTGATGTTTGCATATTCTCCCTTTGCCTGGTGGCACATGCTGGTAGGTTAATTGTCTCCTTTCTAAAAAGTGGCCTGTGTATGCATTTGATGTCAGCACCTCAGATTGTAAGCTTCTTGGGGCAAGGACTGATATGAATATAAAATATATGGTATATGTAAATTGTCAGTACCTGTAATAAATAATATACAGATGAGGTATAGTATCATTCTATAACATCAGAAAGGTTAGATTGCTTTATATAGGACACTGTAGGGATTATTACACAAATTACTAACATGGCATTACCTTGCTGTGCAGACATGTCAGGGAAGTGAGATGACATATGAGGATAAAATATAAAGAAGAGTTATACCAGCAGGGTGATGGTATATATATCCTCAGACAGCAGGGATGTTTCATGTGTATCAGAGCTCCATAGCATGCAATATAACTCCTCCACAAATAAACCAGGGGGGTGAGTGGAGAGAACTAGAGGAACAATAATGAGGGATAACTTGTCTGGCTGAACACAGACAGTATTTCTGCCCCTTGCTGTGACCAGTCCACACACTGGAAGTGATTATAACTGCCCTCCCCACCCCATACATAACTGCCCCATGCTCAGCAGACCAACTCACCTGTCCTCCATTCTCCACTCTCAGCTTTCCCCTCCCCTTCCAAACTGCATGCAGCTCACAACACTGCCCCGCCCCCCTGAGCTGCTTACCTCATGCCCCGCCCATTCCTCCAGCAATCCTGCCAACTTCACACTTCTCCCACTTCCTATTCAACTATGTACGCGCCTCCACACTGTACAGATCATGGCTGCATGTAGCTATTTGCTGTTTGAGGAGGAGCTCTGATGTTTGTGCCTTCTCTGTGTGCAGGGATAGGAAAAAGCAAGCACAGTATTTGAGGTGGTCAGGGTGCTTTGGGGGGTGCAGGGGACATCTGAGCGGGGGCACAGCCCACCCCAGCACCCTCCAAGATCCGGCCATGATTTGCAGACAAAATTGGTGATGTAGCTCAGGGCAGAGTTGTGAATGGCTTGGTATGTTGTCAGTATTTTGAATTTAATTTGCGGAACAATCAAAAGCCAGTGGAGGGATTGGCATAGAGGGGTGGAATTCACTACATTTTATGCACCACATATACACTCTATTGCCAAAAGTATTGGGACACCCCTCCAAATCATTGATTCAGATGTTCCAATTACCTCCATGACCACAGGTGTATAAAATCAAGCACCTAGGCATGCAGACTTCTTCTACAAACATTTGTGAAAGAATGGGTCGCTCTCAGGAGCTCAGTGAATTCAAGCGAGGTACCGTGATAGGTTGCCACCTGTGCAATAAGGCCATCCATGAAATTTCCCTGCTACTAAATATTCCACGGTCAACTGTTAGTAATATTATGACAAAGTGAAAGCAACGCTAAAGCAGACAGTGCAAAGAAGTCGCCAACTGTCTGCAGAGTTAATACCTAAAGACCTCCAAACTTCATGTGGCCTTCAGGTTTGCAGAACAACAGTGCATAGAGAGCTTCATGAAATGGGTTTCCATGGCCAAGCAGCTGCATCCAAGCCTTACATTCATATTAGTGACACAACAACAAAACCTATAAGTTGGAAGAACCCCATGGGACTTTGAAGGCAGATAGGTATATAGCATACAACATATTAAAAGACCAATTGTCAATCTTTATTTATAATAATAGCCACATGGCCAGTAAAAGTTGATAAAAATACAGCAACAAAATGTTATACACCAGCTTGATTGACTAACATATACCCATATGGATTACAGATACACCAATGTAGATACATGTATTGATTTGCAGTGGTATATTCTTCCCATAACTCCCAACATGTTTCAGAACGAAGTTCCTTCCTCAGGGGAATTTGGTAAAGTGGTGCTATCATACAAACATCAATAGTATGTATAACCATAATCAAAATGTGTGTTACAAATTTATAAATGTATAAATTTTTTTGAGCAGCATAGATTGGCAATACCTATGGGTGGTGATTTTCTGGGATCCTTGTAGCGGCCCTGCGGATTTTGGAAGTGTGGATACTATTAGAGATGAGCGAATTATTCAAAAATTCGATTCGACTGATTCGGCGAATTCGTGAAAAAATTTCGATTCGAGTCAAATATATTCGCTGCGAATTTAACTTATAAAAGGGTGTTTCTAGGCTTCAGAGAGCCTTTATATTAGTGCAGAACACTGTACCTTTAATTTAAATGCCCTTGGAGTCTGCTGGGGAAGAGAAATAATACTGACAGTCAGTATGACATGCAGATGAGTGCCGTCGATCTTAGAATCACCGCACACTTCACTCATTTGGGCAGTCACGGGGCCAAAACCAGAGTGTGGAGCCACAGTGTGGCGGTGGAGGGGCAGCAGCAATGGGAGGCCATACAGCACCCTATGACAAAAATGGAAACCACCAGCAGTGTGAGGAGACCTGAAAGTGGCACATGGCAGAGTGTGGCGATGGAGACAGCAGCAATGGGAGGCCGTACAGGGACCCATGACACACTCTGGACCTGGCAGCAGCATGAGGAGGCGGTACAGAGGCCCATGACAGATTACGGGCCTGGCAGCAGCATGAGGAGTTGGTACGGGGGCCCATGGCAGATTACGGGCCTGGCAGCAGCAATGGGAGGCCGTACAGGGACCCATGACACACTCTGGACCTGGCAGCAGCATGAGGAGGCGGTACAGGGGCCCATGAAAGATTACGGGCCTGGCAGCAGCATGAGGAGTCGGTACGGGGGCCCATAACACACTCTGGACCTGGCAGCAGCATGAGGAGGCAGTACAGGGGCGCATGACAGATTACGAGCCTGGCAGCAGCAACTTGGACAGGAGGACGTTCAGCTTCTGCACCGTCGGGTGCGTGCTCGCAAACTGTTGTCTCTTGGAAATGGATTCCAAGAAAGACTGCTGACGGAATCCGTGAAGAGGAGTAGCAGGAGAAGGAGCATCTGAACGAGCGGAATATGCCAACAAGCGACAACAGGGGCCCATGACAGATTACGGGCCTGGCAGCAGCATGAGAAGTCGGTATGGGGGCCCATGGCAGATTACGGGCCTGGCAGCAGCAATGGGAGGCCCGTAATCTGCCAGCACCCTATGACAAAAAATAGAACACACCAGCAGTGTGTGAGGAGACCTGAAAGTGGCACATGGCAGAGTGTGGCGATGGAGACAGCAGCAATGGGAGGCCGTACAGGGACCCATGAGAGACTCTGGACCTGGCAGCAGCATGAGGAGGCGGTACAGGGGCCCATGGCAGATTAGGGGCCTGGCAGCAGCTATGGGAGGCCCGTAATCTGCCAGCACCCTATGACAAAAAATGGAACCCACCAGCAGTGTGAGGAGACCTGAAAGTGGCACATGGCAGAGTGTGGCGATGGAGACAGCAGCAATGGGAGGCCGTACAGGGCCCATGAGAGACTGTGGACCTGGCAGCAGCATGAGGAGGCGGTACTGGGGCCCATGGCAGATTAGGGGCCTCATGGGCCCCCTGGCCACGCTTGACTTTTCTGGCCACATATTCGACATAACGGCTACGGTTTACTTCCTCTGGGCAGGACTTGACGAAAACTTGCACACCGCCGAGAGTAGGAAACTTTGGCCCCCGCTACTCCTCACTGGCTGACTGCTACTTCCTCCGTGCCACACCGGCACCCACTACTGGCCGTTGGTGGTAGGCTGCAGTGGAGTGGTGCTCCCACTCCGTGGGCCTTTTTCCCCACTTTACACTGCTGCGACCCAGCTGCCTCCTTGGGAGCAGCAATGGGGGGCCGTTTCAGGGGGGCCCATGACACACCCTTTGGGCCTCCCAGCATGAAGAGGCGGGAAAAGGGGGCCCCTGGCAATTTTGGGGGCCCGGCAGCAGCAATAGGAGGCCCCAAAACTGCCAGCACCCAAAGACAAAAAATGGAAACCCCACCACATGTGGAAAGGGGACCTGAAAGTGGGGACATGGCATTTAGAAAACTGGGGGATGGGAAGGGACATGAAGGAGGCGGGTTTTCAGGGGCCCCCTGGCGATTAAAGGGCCTGGAGCAGCAATGGGAGGCCCGTTTAACTGCCAAACAAAACCCATGGCAAAAAAAAGGGAAAACAAAAAAGCAGTGGGGAGGAGACCTGAAAGTGGCACTGGCATGAGACCCCGTGGGCCTGGCAGCAGCTGAGGGGGGCGGGGACAGGGGGGCCCTGGGAATTTGGGGCCCTTCAGCAGCTATGGGGGGGCCCCGTAATCTGCCAGCCCCTATGCAAAAAAAAAGGAAACACCACAGTGTGTGGGGGAGACCCGAAAGTGGCCCATGGGGAGAGTGTGGGCCATGGAAGTAAACAGCAATGGGAGGCCCGGGACGGAACCCCTGAGAGACCCCGGACCTGGCAAACGCATTTTTGGGGGGGGGGGGAAAGGGGGGAAAGGGGGCCCCCCGGGAGATTACGGGCCTGGCACAGCAAAGGGAGGCCCTTTAAATTTCCAGGGACCCTTTGACAAAAAATGGAACCCAAACCCCATTTTGAAAGGGGAACCCGAAAGGGCAATGTTTGGGGATGATTCCTGGGGGATTTAAATCAGTTGGCAGGAATTTTTGGGGTTTTAATCCAAATAATCCCGCCTATTCATTTTCACAAACGTGAGTC
>CATNWA010006396.1:0-12018 GCA_951230385.1 Staurois parvus
TGAGCGAATCGAAGTATCCGAAGTGGAATTCGAGTCGAATATCGGAAAAATTTCGATTCGTGCCGAATCCGAAAAATAGCCTAATTCGGACGCGCGAATCGAAATTTTTCAGAAAATGGCGGCTGACATGTGCGGCGACGGAGCGGGGATGTCTCTGGGAAGGCGCGCAGACAAGGCGCGCTGACCCATAATGCATTCCTCAACTACATGTGATCGCATCAGCCTATCAGCAGCCAGCCAGCCAGCACTGTGTAATGGTCGAGCTATAAATAGCGGCCATTTTGGAATTCTTCATTTGCCTGCAGTTATTGAACAGAGGCAGACCGCTCTGTACTAGGGACAGGGACAGAGTTAGGGCCACAGAAACGATAATTGGGGACAGAGAAAAGTTACTTAGGGACAGAGAACCATTACTCAGGGACACAGACTTGTTAATGAGGGCCACAGAATCGTTATTTAGGGACAAAGAAACGCTAGTTAGGGCCACAGAATTCATAATCAGGGACAGACAGAATTGTTACTCAGTGCCAGAGAATTGTTACTTAGGGCCACAGAAACGTTATTAGGGCCACAGAATTGTTACTCAGGGACAGACAGAATTGTTACTGAGTGCCAGAGAATTGTTACTCAGGGACAGACAGAATTGTTACTGAGTGCCAGAGAATTGTTACTTAGGGCCACAGAAACTTTAATTAGGGCCACAGAATTTTTACTCAGGGACAGACAGAATTGTTACTGAGTGCCAGAGAATTGTTACTCAGGGACAGACAGAATTGTTACTGAGTGCCAGAGAATTGTTACTTAGGGCCACAGAAACTTTACTTAGGGCCACAGAATTTTTACTCAGGGACAGACAGAATTGTTACTGAGTGCCAGAATTGTTACTCAGGGACAGACAGAATTGTTACTGAGTGCCAGAGAATTGTTACTCAGGGACAGACACAGAATTGTTACTGAGTGCCACAGAATTGTTACTCACACAGGGACACAGAATTGTTACTTAGGCCACAGAATTTTTACTCAGGGACAGACAGAATTGTTACTGAGTGCCACAGAATTGTTACTCAGGGACCACAGAATTGTTACTGAGACACAGAGAATTGTTACTCAGGGCCACAGACAGAATTTTTACTAGGGCCACAGAGAATTGTTACTCTCAGGGCACAGAATTGTTACTCAGGGCACAGACACAGAATTGTTACTCGCACAGACACAGAATTGTTACTGAGGGCCACAGAAACTGTTACTTAGGGCCACAGAAAGACTCAACGACAGAATTGTTAGGGCCACAGAAATTTTACTCAGGGACAGACAGAATTGTTACTGAGTGCCAGAGAATTGTTACTCAGGGCCACAGAAACTTTACTTAGGGCCACAGAATTTTTACTCAGGGACAGACAGAATTGTTACTGAGTGCCAGAGAATTGTTACTCAGGGCCACAGAATTGTTACTGAGGGCCACAGAATTGTTACTCAGGGACACAGACAGAATTGTTAGAGGCCACAGAATTGTTTACTCAGGGACAGACAGAATTGTTACGGAGTGCCACAGCCAGAGAATTGTTACTTAGGGCCACAGAATTGTTACTTAGGGCCACAGAATTGTTACTCAGGGACAGGGACACACAGAATTGTTACTGAGTGCCAGAGAATTGTTACTCAGGGACAGACAGAATTGTTACTGAGTGCACAGAGAATTGTTACTCAGAATTGGGCAACAGAATTGTTACTGAGTGCCAGAGAATTGTTACTCAGGGACAGACAGAATTGTTACTGCCAGAGAGGGCCAGAGAATTGTTATTAGGGCCACAGAATTTTTACTCAGCAGACAGAATTGTTACTGAGTGCCAGAGAATTGTTACTCAGGGACAGACAGAATTGTTACTGAGTGCCAGAGAATTGTTACTCAGGGCCACAGAAACTTTACTTAGGGCCACAGAATTTTTACTCAGGGACAGACAGAATTGTTACTGAGTGCCAGAGAATTGTTACTCAGGGACAGACAGAATTGTTACTGAGTGCCAGAGAATTGTTACTCAGGGACAGAAATTGTTACTTAGTGCCACAGAATTTTTACTCAGGGACAGACAGAATTGTTACTGAGTGCCAGAGAATTGTTACTCAGGGACAGACAGAAATTGTTACTGAGTGCCAGAGAATTGTTTTACTCAGGGACAGACAGAATTGTTACTGAGGCCACAGAATTGTTACTCAGGGACAGACACAGAATTGTTACTGACAGTGCCAGAGAATTGTTACTTAGGGCCACAGAAATTTTACAGGGCCACAGAATTGTTACTCGCACAGACACAGAATTGTTACTCGCACAGACACAGAATTGTTACTGAGGGCCACAGAAATTTTACTTAGGGCCACAGAATTGACACAAAAACGCTACTTAGGGCCACAGAATTTACTCAGGGACAGACAGAATTGTTACTGAGTGCCAGAGAATTGTTACTCAGGGACAGACAGAATTGTTACTGAGTGCCAGAGAATTGTTACTCAGGGGACAGACAAATTTTACTGAGGGCCACAGAATTTTTACTCAGGGACAGACAGAATTGTTACTGAGTCAGTGCCAGAGAATTGTTACTCAGGGACAGACAGAATTGTTACTGAGTGCCAGAGAATTGTTACTCAGGGCCACAGAAACTTTACTTACTAGGGCCACAGAAGATTTTTACTCAGGGACAGACAGAATTGTTACTACTGAGTGCCAGAGAATTGTTACTCAGGGACAGACAGAATTGTTACGGAGTGCCAGAGAATTGTTACTACTCAGGGCCACAGAAACTTTACTTAGGGCCACAGAATTGTTACTACAGGGACACAGAATTGTTTACTCGCACAGACACAGAATTGTTACTGAGGGCCACAGAAACTTTACTAGGGACAAAGAAACGCTAGTTAGGGCCACGGAATTGTTACTCAGGGACAGACAGAATTGTTACGGAGTGCCAGAGAATTGTTACTCAGGGCCACAGAAACTTTACTTAGGGCCACAGAATTTTTACTCAGGGACAGACAGAATTGTTACTGAGTGCCAGAGAATTGTTACTCAGGGACAGACAGAATTGTTACTGAGTGCCAGAGAATTGTTACTTAGGGCCACAGAAACTTTATTAGGGCCACAGAAATTTTACTCAGGGACAGACAGAATTGTTACTGAGTGCCACAGAATTGTTTTACTCAGGGACAGACAGAATTGTTACTGAGTGCCAGAGAATTGCCAGAGACAGAATTGTTACTCAGGGACAGACAGAATTGTTACTGAGTGCCAGAGAATTGTTACTTAGGGCCACAGAAACTTTAATTAGGGCCACAGAATTTTTACTCAGGGACAGACAGAATTGTTACTGAGTGCCAGAGAATTGTTACTCAGGGACAGACAGAATTGTTACGGAGTGCCAGCCAGAATTGTTACTCAGGGCCACAGAAACTTTACTTAGGGCCAGAGAATTTTTACTCAGGGACAGACAGAATTGTTACTGAGTGCCAGAGAATTGTTACTCAGGGACAGACAGAATTGTTACTGAGTGCCAGATAATTGTTACTACTCAGGGCCCCAGAAACTTTACTTAGGGCCACAGAATTTTTACTCAGGGACAGACAGAATTGTTACTGAGTGCCAGAGAATTGTTACTCAGGGACAGACAGAATTGTTACTGAGTGCCAGAGAATTGTTACTTAGGGCCACAGAAACTTTACTTAGGGCCACAGAATTGTTACTCGCACAGACACAGAATTGTTACTCGCACAGACAAGAATTGTTACTGAGGGCCACAGAACTGTTACTTGGGGCCACAGAAACGTTAATCAGGGACACAGAATTGTTACTGAGGGCCACAGAACTGTTACTTAGGGCCACAGAATTGTTACTCGCACAGACACAGAATTGTTACTCAGGGACACAGAATTGTTACTCAGGGACACATAATCGTTTAATTAAAGAGTATGTCAGACAACATGCAGAGGAGTGGCAGAGGAGGCAATGTTTTAGGAGCGAGCAGACGTGGCAGCAGAGGAAGGGGTCGAGGCAGCACTATTCGCAGCCAGAGGCCAGTGCTCCCGGTGTCATCCAGTCCAGCGGTCGTGTCTCCACCGACAACCCTGCCGTCGTCGATTGGTTGGCTCGGTCGTCTTCCTCTTCCCAGGTCACCTCTGACACCTACAGCCAACGGTCGGTGGGTACGTCAGACACAACCGTTAGTTGGCATGGCCCGGGACCTAGCCCACTGAAATCACGTGTCCTCTACCTGCCCCTGTCCTTTGGTGTTCCCTCACCAAGCGAAGTATCGCATGCTGTGGGCTCAGCCCCACTGTACAGTGAGGAAGAGCTAACAGAGGGCGGTCAGGAACGGGGGGAGACATCCGCCTTTTCAGCAGCTAGGCGAAGAAGTAGTGGCGAGGAGAGTGGCCCGGTAGCCGGTCTAGAGACAGGTCTGTCTCCTGACCCAGACGCAGCCGAGGGGGCTAGTAGTGAGGCGGAGACCCTACTTGATGATGAGGAGGTTGATCGCACTTGGCAGCCTCGTCGTCATCAGGCAATTTCTTCCGCATCATCAGGAGAAGAGGGTGGCAGCTTGGCAGTGAGCGAAACAGTCGGTGGGTTGCCCAGGAGACAGCAGCAGGGTCGCAGCAGTGTCAGTGGAAGCAGTGTCAGTGGAGCCAAACGGCCACGGAGTAGAGCACCAGCTCCACTGCAGCCTACCACCACGGCCAGTAGTGGTGCCGGTGTGCACGGAGGAAGCAGCAGTCAGCCAGTGAGGAGTATCGGGGGCAAAGTTTCCTACTCGGCGGTGTGGCAAATTTTTCGTCAAGCCGCCCGAGGAAGTAAACGTAGCCGTATGTCGACTATGTGGCCAGAAAGTCAAGCGTGGCCAGGGGGCCCATGTTGGGACTATTTGGGCCATGTTGGGACAATGGGAGACCTCCCATTGCTGCTGTCTCCATCGCCACACTCTGCCATGTGCCACTTTCAGGTCTCCTCACACACTGCTGGTGTGTTCAGAATTTTTTGACATAGGGTGCTGGCAGATTACGGGCCTCCCATAGCTGCTGCCAGGCCCCTAATCTGCCATAGGCCCCTATATACCGCCTCCTCATGCTGCTGCCAGGTCCAGAGTCTGTCATGGGTCCCTGTACGGCCTCCCATTGCTGCTGTCTCCATCGCCACACTCTGCCATGTGCCACTTTCAGGTCTCCTCACACTGCTGGTGTGTAGAATTTTTTTGACATAGGGTGCTGGCAGATTACGGGGCCTCCCATAGCTGCTGCTGCCAGGCCCCTAATCTGCCATAGGCCCCTATATACCGCCTCCTCATGCTGCTGCCAGGTCCAGAGTCTGTCATGGGTCCCTGTACGGCCTCCCATTGCTGCTGTCTCCATCGCCACACTCTGCCATGTGCCACTTTCAGGTCTCCTCACACACACACTGCTGGTGTGTTGAATTTTTTGACATAGGGTGCTGGCAGATTACGGGCCTCCCATAGCTGCTGCCAGGCCCCTAATCTGCCATAGGCCCCTATATACCGCCGCCTCCTCATGCTGCTGCCAGGTCCAGAGTCTCTCATGGGTCCCTGTACGGCCTCCCATTGCTGCTGTCTCCATCGCCACACTCTGCCATGTGCCACTTTCAGGTCTCCTCACACTGCTGCTGTGTGTAGAAATTTTTTGACATAGGGTGCTGGCAGATTACGGGCCTCCCATAGCTGCTGCCAGGCCCCTAATCTGCCATGGGCCCCTATATACCGCCTCCTCATGCTGCTGCCAGGTCCAGAGTCTGTCATGGGTCCCTGTACGGCCTCCCATTGCTGCTGTCTCCATCGCCACACTCTGCCATGTGCCACTTTCAGGTCTCCTCACACACTGCTGGTGTGTAGAATTTTTTGACATAGGGTGCTGGCAGATTACGGGCCTCCCATAGCTGCTGCTGCCAGGCCCCTAATCTGCCATAGGCCCCTATATACCGCCTCCTCATGCTGCTGCCAGGTCCAGAGTCTCTCATGGGTCCCTGTACGGCCTCCCATTGCTGCTGTGTCTCCATCGCCACACTCTGCCATGTGCCACTTTCAGGTCTCCTCACACACTGCTGGTGTGTAGAATTTTTTGACATAGGGTGCTGGCAGATTATGGGCCTCCCATAGCTGCTGCCAGGCCCCTAATCTGCCATAGGCCCCTATATACCGCCTCCTCTCATGCTGCTGCCAGGTCCAGAGTCTGTCATGGGTCCCTGTACGGCCCTCCCATTGCTGCTGTCTCCATCGCCACACTCTGCCATGTGCCACTTTCAGGTCTCCTCACACACTGCTGGTGTGTAGAATTTTTTGACATAGGGTGCTGGCAGATTACGGGCCTCCCATAGCTGCTGCCAGGCCCCTAATCTGCCATGGGCCCCTATATACCGCCTCCTCATGCTGCGTCATGGGTCCCTGTACGGCCTCCCATGCTGCTGTGTCCTCCACGCCACACTCTGCCATGTGCCACTTTCAGGTCTCCTCACACTGCTGGTGTGTGAATTTTTTGACATAGGGTGCTGGCAGATTACGGGCCTCCATATAGCTGCTGCCAGGCCCCTAATCTGCCATAGGCCCCTATATACCGCCTCCTCATGCTGCTGCCAGGTCCAGAGTCTCTCATGGGTCCCTGTACGGCCTCCCATTGCTGCTGTCTCCATCGCCACACTCTGCCATGTGCCACTTTCAGGTCTCCTCACACACTGCTGGTGTGTGTAGAATTTTTTGACATAGGGTGCTGGCAGATTACGGGCCTCCCATAGCTGCTGCCAGGCCCCTAATCTGCCATGGGCCCCTATATACCGCCTCCTCATGCTGCTGCCAGGTCCAGAGTCTGTCTCATGGGTCCCTGTACGGCCTCCCATTGCTGCTGTCTCCATCGCCACACTCTGCCATGTGCCACTTTCAGGTCTCCTCACACACTGCTGGTGTGTAGAATTTTTTTGACATAGGGTGCTGGCAGATTACGGGCCTCCCATAGCTGCTGCCAGGCCCCTAATCTGCCATAGGCCCCTATATACCGCCTCCTCATGCTGCTGCCAGGTCCAGAGTCTCTCATGGGTCCCTGTACGGCCTCCCATTGCTGCTGTCTCCATCGCCACACTCTGCCATGTGCCACTTTCAGGTCTCCTCACACACTGCTGGTGTGTAGAATTTTTTGACATAGGGTGCTGGCAGATTATGGGCCTCCCATAGCTGCTGCCAGGCCCCTAATCTGCCATAGGCCCCTATATACCGCCTCCTCATGCTGCTGCCTGCCAGGTCCAGAGTCTGTCATGGGTCCCTGTACGGCCTCCCATTGCTGCTGTCCTCCATCGCCACACTCTGCCATGTGCCACTTTCAGGTCTCCTCACACACTGCTGGTGTGTAGAATTTTTTGACATAGGGTGCTGGCAGATTACGGGCCTCCCATAGCTGCTGCCAGGCCCCTAATCTGCCATAGGCCCCTATATACCGCCTCCTCATGCTGCCAGGTCCAGAGTCTGTCATGGGTCCCTGTACGGCCTCCCATTGCTGCTGTCTCCATCGCCACACTCTGCCATGTGCCACTTTCAGGTCTCCTCACACACTGCTGGTGTGTAGAATTTTTTGACATAGGGTGCTGGCAGATTACGGGGCCTCCCATAGCTGCTGCCAGGCCCCTAATCTGCCATAGGCCCCCTATATACCGCCTCCTCTCATGCTGCTGCTGCCAGGTCCAGAGTCTGTCATGGGTCCCTGTACGGCCTCCCATTGCTGCTGTCTCCATCGCCACACTCTGCCATGTGCCACTTTCAGGTCTCCTCACACACTGCTGGTGTGTAGAATTTTTTGACATAGGGTGCTGGCAGATTATGGGCCTCCCATAGCTGCTTGCCAGGCCCCTAATCTGCCATAGGCCCCTATATACCGCCTCCTCATGCTGCTGCCAGGTCCAGAGTCTGTCATGGGTCCCTGTACGGCCTCCCATTGCTGCTGTCTCCATCGCCACACTCTGCCATGTGCCACTTTCAGGTCTCCTCACACACTGCTGGTGTGTAGAATTTTTTGACATAGGGTGCTGGCAGATTACGGGCCTCCCATAGCTGCTGCCAGGCCCCTAATCTGCCATAGGCCCCTATATACCGCCTCCTCATGCTGCTGCCAGGTCCAGAGTCTCTCATGGGTCCCTGTACGGCCTCCCATTGCTGCTGTCTCCATCGCCACACTCTGCCATGTGCCACTTTCAGGTCTCCTCACACACTGCTGGTGTGTAGAATTTTTTGACATAGGGTGCTGGCAGATTACGGGCCTCCCATAGCTGCTGCCAGGCCCCTAATCTGCCATAGGCCCCTATATACCGCCTCCTCATGCTGCTGCCAGGTCCAGAGTCTCTCATGGGTCCCTGTACGGCCTCCCATTGCTGCTGTCTCCATCGCCACACTCTGCCATGCCATGTGCCACTTTCAGGTCTCCTCACACACTGCTGTGTGTGTAGAATTTTTTGACATAGGGTGCTGGCAGATTACGGGCCTCCCATAGCTGCTGCCAGGCCCCTAATCTGCCATAGCCCCTATATATACCGCCTCCTCTGCTGCTGCCAGGTCCAGAGTCTCTCATGGGTCCCTGTACGGCCTCCCCATTGCTGCTGTCTCCATCGCCACACTCTGCCATGTGCCACTTTCAGGTCTCCTCACACACTGCTGGTGTGTGAAATTTTTTTGACATAGGGTGCTGGCAGAGATTACGGGCCTCCCATAGCTGCTGCCAGGCCCCTAATCTGCCATAGGCCCCTATATATACCGCCTCCTCATGCTGCTGCCAGGTCCAGAGTCTCTCATGGGTCCCTGTACGGCCTCCCATTGCTGCTGTCTCCATCCCACACTCTGCCATGTGCCACTTTCAGGTCTCCTCACACACTGCTGGTGTGTAGAATTTTTTGACATAGGGTGCTGGCAGATTACGGGCCTCCCATAGCTGCTGCCAGGCCCCTAATCTGCCATAGGCCCCTATATACCGCCTCCTCATGCTGCTGCCAGGTCCAGAGTCTCTCATGGGTCCCTGTACGGCCTCCCATTGCTGCTGCTGTCTCCATCGCCACACTCTGCCATGTGCCACTTTCAGGTCTCCTCACACACTGCTGGTGTGTTGAATTTTTTTGACATAGGGTGCTGGCAGATTACGGGCCTCCCATTGCTGCTGCCAGGCCCCTAATCTGCCATGGGCCCCCGTATACCGCCTCCTCATGCTGTGACGTTGCAACAAGGTGGAATTCAACCCTACATATGTTAGACCGCCTTTACGAACAGCGAAAGGCCATCACCGATTTCCTGATGTTAAAAGCGGATAAAGGTACTCCCTGTGTAACTTAGATGTGTCAGCCATTGGCAGCTCATGCGTGACACCTGCGCTTGCTCAGGCCCTTTGAGGAGGCCACGCTATTCGTGAGTCGGCAGGACTATGGGATGAACGACGTCATTCCTCTGTTGCACGTCCTGGAACAAATGCTGTTACAATGGCTGGTCAGGGTGCGGTAGACGTGGCGCACAGATCTCAACGCCACATGACCCCTGTGGGGGCAGGACAGGAAGAAGAGGAGGAGGTAGAGGAGGACATTGTGTGCTCAGGAATTATTGAGTGAAATGGGTGGTTTTCCACTCAGCGGACAGGAGTGGAGGAGCAGGAGCATCTGGTAGGAGGAGGAGGAGGAGGAGACAGAGGACCCAGACGCACCGTGGCAGTATGCTGTGGAGATGGGGGCAGGGTCCCTCGCATTCCTTGGCACAAATGGCCCATAGCATGCTCGGCCTCCTTGCTGTGCGTAGCGACAGCCGAATAATAACCATCAGACAGAGGGATGACTTTTGGCTGTCCACCTTGTTGGACCCTCGCTACCGTTCAAAAATGGTGGCCTTTTTTCACACCTGCTGAGAGGGAGGCAAAATAACGTACTATAAAAACCACCTATGTAGTCAGCTGGTCCCTCTCTGCCTGTCTGCGCCAACGTCCATCCTCAGACACTGTGGGCCCTGTGCGCTCGCGTTCCGCTGCCATGGCAGCAGGGGAGGGGTGGGTGGTAGGAGCAGTGGCAGCTCCACCAGCAGCGGCTGCCTCAGTCTGCAGTCGATGATGAGTAGCTTTTCTTCACCAGCGCTCAGTGAGGAAACTACTAACCAGCTGCAGCAGCAGCTAATCAGCCAGCAGCAGCGCATCCTCATCTGTGGACCTGGAGCAGGACCTCAAACAACAGGCTTAGGCCTACTTGGACAGCACCCCCTGCAACCGAGGTAGACAATCCCCTTGACTACTGGGCAACGAAACTTGACCTTTGGCCCCAACTAGCTGAATTTGCCCTTGAAAGGCTGTCATGCCCGGCCAGTAGCGTGGCATCGGAGCGCGTGTTTAGTGCGGCAGGAGGTATATTGCAACTCCGCGGAGGACACGACTGTCCACCCAAAGTGTGGAGAGACTGACGTTTGTGAAAATGAATCCCTGTAGTCTGGCCTCAAACCATTGCTGCTGTTCCTGACACAATCTGACCAAATCCGCCATGAATCATGCCCCATGTGCCACTTTCAGGTCTCCTCACACTGCTGGTGTGTTAGAATTTTTTGACATAGGGTGCTGGCAGATTACGGGCCTCCCATAGCTGCTGCCAGGCCCCTAATCTGCCATGGGCCCCTATACCGCCTCCTCATGCTGCTGCCAGGTCCAGAGTCTCTCATTGCCTGCCAGCCCATTTTTTTGTAATCTGTCATGGGCCCCCTGTTGTCCCATTGCTGCTGTCTGGCATATCCGCTCGTTCAGATGCTCCTTCTCCTGCTACTCCTCTTCAAGGATTCCGTCAGCAGTCTTTCTTGGAATCCGTTTCCAAGAGACAACAGTTTTGCGCAGCACGCACCAGAAACGGTGCAGAAACTGAAACGTCCTCCTGTCCAAGTTGCTGCTGCCAGGCTCGTAATCTGTCATGCGCCCCTGTACTTAACCGCCTCCTCATGCTGCTGCCAGGTCCAGAGTGTGTCATGGGGCCCCGTACCGGCCTCCCAATGCTGCTGCCAGGCCCGTAATCTGTCATGGCCCCTGTTCAGCCTCCCACATGCTGCTGTGGGTTCCAGATTGTGTCATGGGTCCCTGTACGGCCTCCCATTGCTGCTGCCAGGCCCGTAATCTGCCATGGGCCCCCGTACCGACTCCTCATGCTGCTGCCAGGCCCGTAATCTGCCATGGGCCCCTGTACCGCCTCCTCATGCTGCTGCCAGGTCCAGAGTGTGTCATGGGTCCCTGTACGGCCTCCCATTGCTGCTGTCTCCATCGCCACACTCTGCCATGTGCCACTTTCAGGTCTCCTCACACTGCTGGTGGTTTCCATTTTTGTCATAGGGTGCGGTATGGCCTCCCATTGCTGCTGGCCTCCACCGCCACACATCTTCAAATCTATACCATAGTTTATGAACTCTATAACTTTCTTTTACTACAAACATAATTAAATACATCCTAATTTGGGTTATTTTTCACCAAAGACATGAAGCAGAATTACATCTCGGCCTAAATTTATGATAGAAACTATAATTTATTAGCAAAACTTTTTATAACAGAAACAAAGGAAGAAAAACTTTTTTTTTTTTTAATTTTTGGTCTTTTTTTTGTTTAATCTAGCAAAAAATAAAAACCCCAGCGATGATAAAATACCACCACAAAAGAAAGCTCTAATAGGTGTGAAGCGGAAAATGATTTAAATTTTAGTTTGGGTACAATGTTGTATGGACTCGCGCAATTGGCATTCAAAGTGTCGAGAGTGCTGAAACCTGGAGGAAAACTGGCCTGGGCAAGGAAGGGGGGAAATTGCCGCGGTATGGAAATAGGTTAATTATCACTTTACTGTCAACAGATTAAAATGGTTTTTTGTAACCTTCTAGCTGTGTGTTGTTGCGTGGCAGAGCTGTGTGTAAAATTCTCAAGACTGGGTGGACAGGCAAGCAAATCAATCATCAAAAAATAGCAACTCAGTTCAACAAGCTCAGTTATAATCACATCCTGCCT